>JAIFZK010000018.1:3350000-3402500 GCA_027481765.1 Tenualosa thibaudeaui
GCAAAGCAGGAAGTATCTCGCCTGTGACCCCAGGGGGACCAGCTGTACCCATACACAGGAAGCTGTCATTTGGGGGCTGTAGGCCTAACCAGCCCTCACCACTGGGTAAATGACATGTTAATGCTCACAGAGATGCATTACGTACACATACTCAGAATAGGGTGCCCCTCCTGCCAAGTGCCTGCAAGGAGATCTTTTGTATGGGTGGGGTCAGTTATTGCTGCAGTCGGGCTGACAAAGTGTGTTTGTATCTGTAGCTGTGTGTGTAAGGGTCTTGCAAAGGGTGTTTGTATTTGTATCTGTATAGGGTCTTACCAAGTCTGCTCCTGTCTAGAGGGTCTTTAAAAGTGTCCTAATATCTATCTTTCTCTGAACTGTTTTTGTCAGTGGGGTTTTAAAAAAGTTTGTTCGTATGTGTATCTGTATGGGGTCTTACCAAGTGTGCTCATATCTGTTGGGTCTTACAAAGTGTGTTTATATCTGCATTTGTATAGGGTCTAATGGACAGGACGCTGTAGCATATTCTCATGTTTTTTGTGTCATTCCTTCACAGTTGGTGCCATCCCTGAGATACCTGATCAGTCCTCTCCACAGGGTACTAGGACTGGCATGCACCGAGTAGGTAAGTGAGAGGGCAAGCCTGCTTTGCTAAGCTCAATATAGGAACACGTCATCTCTTCTGGGATATTTATGTGGTGTAGCTAATATTAGCTGTGAATAAGCTGAAGCTGTTTTTATAGGATATTTTCTTCTTTTCCAATCAATTTTACTTTCTTTTTTTCCACACATTTTTTGGATCAAATCTAAGATTCTCAGTCTAAAATATTCCTTTAAATTTTCTCCTGATCCTGGATCAGACCTGAGCCCTCAGTACAAGCTTCATACCCAGGTGCCTGTCCAGGGCCTCACAGACCTGGGAGCAGATGTCCCTCTGAGCCATAGGAAGAGGACCCATAGGCAGAGTCCTGACCCCACTGTGCCTAAAGTGAGTCTCTCGCCTCGGAATAAGAATATAAAATAGTAAGCAAAGGAAGAGATCTATCAAGCATAGAATCTGAGGAAATCAGAGTTTTTAAGCTAAATTTTCTGTTTACTGCACATGTGTTGCATTCCAATGCATAGCCTTCTCTTCTGTATTAAGCTCATAGCTGAAGAAATTGTGAAAAATCAGTGTGTTAAACTTCCTTGATAGTCAGGAAATTACAGTTAGTTTTTATTCATTTATAACTTGTTCATGCACAGGCAGGGTGCAACATGAAGTGCTAGCATACAGACATACTGATCAGGACATAAGAGTCTACGTGAACTGTATTTGGGTGCACAACCATAGTTGATGACTGTAAGTTTAAATATAACTGTTAGAGACTGTAGCTTTGAGAAGACTGTAACTGTATGTGTGTCATGTCTTCATGCCCCCTCCACTGTGTGTCACAGTATGACCCCTGCAGACGACCCAGTTCCCAGAACCTGGGCTCTGCTCTCCTGGGCCCCCGTGTCCGCACCGTACCCAACCTAAAGGACCTGGAGGGTGGCCATGGCACCATGCCCACTCACACCAGGCATGCTGTGGACACGAGAAGAGAGTGTGTGAAGAGGTAGAGTGTGCACACTCACACGCACATGCACACACGCACATGCACACACACACAACACAAACACAACACACACACACACACACACACACACACACACACACACACACACACACAAACACACACATGCATGCTCCCGTACAGAATTTCCAACATGGCCCAGTGTAAATCAAGTGGTGACCTCGCAATGTGAGATTTCGCGATCTTACATGCAAGGACTTCTCCCGGAAGTGGATATCTAAAAAAAGAAAAAACTATGAGCTCTCCCAGCCTCCCTTCACAGCACAAAGTTGTTTGTTTACATTGTTGAGAATGGGAAACAACTGTTGTGCTGCAACTTTCAAAAATCTTAAATATGTATCTTAGGTGTATAGGGAGTTCAGTGCAAACTAGAAAAGCACTCAGAGAGCGCAGACCTTTGCCGAGGTAATATAGGGTCTCTGACCCAATACAAATTCCTGACAGTGTCTTAGCCAAGACACTGACAGTTTCCTGACAGTGTTTCCTGACAGTGTTTCATCCAAATCCGTGCAGTACTTTTCGAGTTATCTTGCTCACAGACAAACAGACAAACACTAGTGAAAAATAACTAGTCATTAAATTAACAAAGAAGAATAAGAAAGAAAACAATAGTATTGCAATATGTATGTACATGTATTAGTTCCCAGTCATTCCTACTCTTAGTATTCTTATGTGTTGATTGAATGAGGCTGAGGATGCTTTGCTGATGCTTTGCTTGAACAGATCAATGAGCACAGGCCGTCTGTCCGACATGTTGCTGAAGGCTGTGTTTGGAGCGCAGCTTGACCGGGGCAGTACAGACAGCCTTAATTTGGAGAGACCCATGGACACAGGTACACACACACACACACACACACACACACACACACACACACACACACACAAACACAAACACACACTCTCACACACACACAAGCACGTTTACAGGCACATACATTCCTAATTGGACACCCTTGCACACATAGTAAAAGTAAGTAGGGCAGAGTGAGCAGATACGTAGCCTTCAGGTAGGTTGTTCCACATTCTTGCTCACACAACATACATAAACAAGTTGTTGCAGCCTATCCAGACACATGCTGGAACAGATAAGCTGACTGACACACATTCATAGTACAAAGATGCTTTACATGTCATGTCGCTTTGGCTGGGTGGGGCAGTATATTTTCCTCAATTTCTTCAATTAGCTCATGGTCCAGTAAATGTAAAGTTTTGCAATTCTGCTGAACAGTGGAGGCTGTGAAATCCTGGCCAAAGTAACTTACAGTCCAGTTTAGTGCCATAGACATGTTACTGTTACTGTCTTGAATTCTACCATAATCTCTGTTATTCCCTATAGCCAAAGAACCACTTTTACCCTCTCTGCTATAACTGTTAACCAAGGTTAATACATTGATTTTGCTAAATATCTTCATCTATGACTATGAGGTTAATACATGGGGAAGATTTATTCATTCAAATGCAATTCTTTTCATCATTCTACTTTCTCATTAAATCATGATCTGATTCTGTTTTACTAAATAATACTTATTTACTACTAATACTGTAATCTGCAGTATATACATGGCTGTGGATCTCTCTCTCTCTCTCTCACACACACACACACACACTCTCCTGTTTCTTCTCATTTTCATTCAAGTCTTTCCTTTCTTTTTTTTAAGTCTCTGCCCACCTCTTTAAACCATTCAGCTCACAACTGTTTGATCCTCTGTTCTGCTCTGTTTTGGGTTAGCAGCAGGGGTCTTAGGAAGCCCCTCTCGGGCCGTCTTCACAGTGGGCTCCCCAGGTTCCCAGGGCTCCGGGCCCTCAACTCCCCTCATCAGCAGGCCCAGACTGTTTACCGGTACGTACAGCAGCACCCTGACCCAGGGCTTCAATGGCAGCCACTTGCCAGATGTTAATATCACTGATGTGAGCACAGTGTATTGTGATGAAAACATATGTAGTAATGTGTCAGTGCAACAAGAAAAAAACAGGAACCATGAGAGACAATAGAAAGGGTAATTATGAAAGGGTCAAGTTTATGAAGTTGATTTGTGTTTAGCACAGGCACCCTCTCTGTGTCTGAATTGAATTTGAGGTTACAGGAGCACCATCTCAGTGTTGTAGTCATTTCCAGTTTTCAGAAGTGAAAGAGTGCTGACTTGCTGGCCTCGTGGCGTCACATTATTCTCTGCAAATTCCCCAACTGAAACAATAGAATTCCATACTAGAAAATATTTTGAAAATGTTGCTCACATCAACATCCTAAAAGCACTTACAAAGGATATCAGTTTGCAACCAAAAAAAACGTTTGTGCACACTGCTGTAGTCTATTTGTAAGCTTCTCCTGCTCAATCTGTGTATTTACTAAATTTCTGACTTGTGCGTACCCTCGTGTAGTGGGCTCCACCAGCCCAGTGAGTCCAGGCTGGACCTACGGGGGTCGTCAGGCCCAGGCAGGAGTCCAGGGTGAGGGCTGTGACTGCTACACAGACCCCAACACCAGCCCCCTGAGCAGAGGCATCGCCTTTGAGCCCCCAGAGCTGCCAGAGGAGACTCTAATGGAGGTATTGGTCCCCCCCGTCTCTTTTCAATTTCTTATTTAAGCACCAAGAAAACATAACAAAGTAATTGTTGTAAATTAAGTTGTTAGTATTATTATTTAATAAATTTAGGCTGTGTTACCTCCATTTTGGAGGATCTGGTAGATCTTATGAGGGCTTCTGAACGCAGTAGGAAGAGGCATGTTAGAATTGGATAACAGATTGTTTTGTTCTGCAGTCAATCAAATAAAAATCATATCTGACCACATCTCTTTGTCCTCCTCACACACACGCACACACAGCAGGAGCACACAGATGCACTAAGCCAGCTCCGCTTCATCTTAGCTTTCTCCCACTGCATCATGGAGATTGCTGCTGCAAAGGACTGTGGTATTGAGATATGCGACGCCCCAGACGCCTCGTTCCTGGAGCAGAGTGTAGTGGCTGACCAGATCAGTTTGCTGAGCCGGGAGTGGAGGTGAGGCTGTAGAGGAGTCATGCATGCAGTCTGCTTGCATGATGTCTAGTATTTGCTTTTGGAGACTGAGGACTGGATTTGGGGACTGCTTTATCAGTAACTTCATGTGTTGAATGGGACATGTTTCAGTTTTCAAACATTTTCTAAACTATAAATGTACTGTATTGTATATTCTTGAGAACTGCATTCCTCTAGTGTGTATTGATGCAGTTCATGAAGAGTGTGCAATTGCAGTCCCTGAATGATATTTCTGGAACCAACCAAATGAGTGGTATTGTTTTAACTATGTATGTGTGTGTGTGTCTGTGTGTGTGTGTGTGCACGCGTGCACGTGTGTGTGTGTGTACCTCAGCTATGCTGAACAGCTGGTGCTCTATATGAAGAGTGCTGAACTGCTGTCTTCTGCACTACATACGACCATGGAGGACATCAAGAAAGGCAAACTCTACGCCTCCTGCACAGTCAAACAGGGTGAGACTGGCAGCACCAGATGCAGCACATACACACACACACACACACACACACACACACACACACACATACATTTATTTTTTATTTTCTGAACTGGTCACACATTCAGCTGATTTTTAAACCAGAATGTAAACATTACTTCAAAATCTTTATGACTTCTGTATTACAGGTGAAAATTGTATATGTTTTGTATGTACATATACTGCATGCATTTAGATGAATGTAGTGATATAGTTTCATGAATGTACAGTATATTGAAGTGAAATTAAGTATATTTTGATTTTGATGTGCATTTTCTGTATGGGTAGTGGTGCGTAAGATGAATGAGCTCTACAAGTCCAGCGTGAGCTCCTCCCGCTCTCTCAACGCCCGGCTGCAGCTGTTCTTTACCACCAAGCAGAGGCTCATGGACCGCATCAATAGCATCACGGCTGAGAAGCTCATCTATGCCCACACTGTGAACATGGTATACACCAGGAATTGCTTCCACAGAACCTGCACCCCACTAAGCTATTCTTGATGACTGATGCTTGTAACACTTCATGTAGTGTATGCTTAATTGAACAATTCAGTCGAACAGCAGGCTTATCATATCTCTTTCTTTCTTTCTTTCTTTTTGTCTTTCTTATCTCTGCTTGTGCAGGTTCAGACCACAGCCCTGGATGAGATGTTTCACCAGGGTGTGGCCTCTGTGGAGCGCTACCACAAAGCCCTACTGCTAATGGAGGGGCTCACCTTCGTCATCACAGAACCAGCAGACATACACAACATCAACAAGTGTAAGTGAAAGCACATACATACATACACACTCATACACACACACACACTCACACACACAGAAGACAGAGACAATTTACAACTTTTAGAACTTACAGATTTACACCAGTAACAATTTTATGCATAGCTTATTAACTGGATTGTAACCACCTGTCTCTCCCTGCAGGTAAGCAGTGCATAGAAAGGCGCCTCTCTGCCCTGCAGCCCGGGACATACTTGTGAAGGAGGGAAGGTGTTAATCCCCAGTTGTCTCCCCCATCCCTGCTCTCAGCTTCACCATAAATATCACAACAACCTCCCTTCCCATCTTTAAAGCGTGTTGTGGCTTCCCTTAGGTAGTCATTCTTTTGAGAAGCTCATCCACCTGCTGCTGGTGAAGTGAGGCTGTGATACATGCCGGCTCTAGGTGTGTCATCATGAAAGACAAACACTTAGATTGCTCTCCAGGCACACAAACAGATGAGGGACAAGTAAGCACACTCTGAGCTTACCCTTAGTGGTCAGCCTCCATGGTAGGAGAGAATTGACAAAGCCATTTTGCCATATGCCATTGACTCAGAGTAAAAGTTTGAGCTTTCAGACCGGGGAGATGGAGAATCACTGATGTTCTGTATATGTTAACTCGAGTTGATGAACCAGAAGAATGGAGTCACATTTTAAGATGACACGGTGTCAAGGAGGAATTTGACCAAAATATTGCCAATATGTAATAAACAACCTTTTAGAGAGGAAGACAGTATGGTCTTTGAGTTGTATCATACTTTTGATACTTGATTTCTGTTAAACATTGAATCAAGTAATATTCTTTCCTTATGACCACTTGCAGCATCAGAATTATCTACTAGAGTGCTGGGCGCTTCAAGTGGACTACAGATTTGCACAGCGCTTTTGAACGGTTACAAATCGCCCCTACTGGTCTATTCTGCATGCCCGTGTGTCTTGGAACCAATGCACATTGAATGTTTGCTCAGCTGCATGTTACACAGTGTTTAATGCAAAGTTGATGAATAGAAAGATGTTTCTTTTGGGTAAATACGTATTGCATACCTGATTATGGGTGAAATTCACAGAACAGCACTTTACGTACCATTTGTACACAAGTCCTTTTCCTCTTTTATCCTGCTTCTGCTTTTAGTCAATCTGCTTGGTCAGAAAACAACATGGCTGCCATTTTTTGGCAGTATCCTATTATATGTAGCATCCTACATTTATTGAATGTGATTGACATGGTATTGTTCTTGATGTTTTTGCCCTCTAACTTTGTCTACTACAGTTCATGCTCTTTGAGTCAACGTAGTTCAAAACATTTTATTTATTTCTTTTAGCTAGAGGTGTTTACATTGCTGCATTTTTCTTTGACACCAAAACAATTCATATTTAAGTTTAGCTTTGAGTTTTAGTGTTTTACCACAGTTTTTCTTTATTATTTTAACTTATCTAACAGTTTTGATCCACGCTTATTAGTTTTTATTTAATTATTATTTCACGGGGCTTTGAATGCATCTTAGTATTTGTTATAAGAGTGGAGTGGAATGCCTGTTTTCATAGGTGAACCCATAAAAAAATATAAACTTAGAAAAATTTGTCTAGTATCTATTGTTGATTACATAGGAAATTTGCTGTTTCACATTTGTATTGTTATCATTTTTGAACAGTGTAACTTTCACCAAAGCATCATGTCTACTGCCTTGCCTTAACTGAACCAAGTTCCTTTGGTCTCAAAACTGCATACAGTATGCTTTGGGTAATGTTGCCCTCTAGACACAAACAGAGGGACTGCCATTTCTCCTGCGTGCATGTGTGTATGTCTCAAGTCTCTCTGAAATGCCTTCTCAAAATCTGGGTCGAGAATCAAGACAAGTCAGGGGGAAGTCAGTCGTATTGTAGCAGGACCTGCAAGGTTACACTGCATTCAGTAAAGTTTATTTCTTTTGCACTAATGGTAAAATAGGCTATTATTTGTGCAGATTACCAAGCAGCCTACATCTGAACATGTTTTTTTCAATAAATAGCTGAAATTAACAAAACAGATTTTTTTTTTCTCATGAAATCCTGCATATGAAGTGTTTTGTACTGTAGAGTGATTTGATTATTGTGAGAGTGCTTTGACTGTTTATGTTGGGTTGTGTGTACTTGAGCTGTTAATGAATGTTTCTGACACAACCTGCCTGGATGTAGGCCATGGATGCACAGAACACTGTAAAAGTGACAATGGAATGACTGCCTAATGGCTAATGTACTTTTGATTTCCAGGCAAAATATATTTGTTAAATAATTGCTGCAGTATTTATATTGTTTGTATGTGTTTGAAGCCAAAATCAAAATGCATTTTGACAAGTGTGTTTGAGTTATTGAAATAAAGATGTTTTGCTTTTTACTTTATAAATATGTAATTGTCCTTTATAGTATTTTGTCTGAATCAATTTTCTTTAGACCCACTCATTTTAATTTATTTCTCAACAGCAACTGTCTTTGTTTTGAGAACATTACATAGTAAATAGACTCGCCATTTTTGAGATCCGCCTATAATGTGATTATGCGTATGAACGTTTTTTTCCCCTTACCATTTATAAAACTGATAACATTTCCATACAGAGAAGCCATTTTTTCCAAGAATACGCCTACTGTACGAAAGGAACGTTGAGCGGAACACCACTCTTCTCCATCCATCGTATTTGTATTTCATTGGACAGCATGTTTTGCTCATTACACGTGATTGGCCAATAGAACAGTCTGTTAAAGTGAGCTATGACCCCTTGTTGAAGAGCTTCCGGGTTTAGTCAGAATAATGGAAAACTAAGGTGGCTACCGCCATGTTTCTGAATGGAATATATGTGGAGCAATTATTGCATTTTTAAGATATTAACTTCATTGTGTAATTATTTACCGATTACTGTCGGTTTGTACAATTAACCGGCATTTTCAGTGTTTATATTACGCGCGCCAAAGTGTAATTTGTGGCAGGTGAGTGTACCTGGACGGGGCAGTGTTTTGTGTTTAGCATCTAGTGTGCCGCGCTAACCCAACTGCGCTAACCGTAAGCGATTTTTATTATTTACCTTTTAAACTGACTGCTGGTAGTGTTTTGAATGGTATCAGAACGTCGTACAAGTAATTAACAATCATTCTAGTCTCACTGCGCTTTGCTATCGCACCGCATTATAAATACATCCTCCTTTAAAATTAGAACGTTCATTAGCATTGCAGCTTATTCTGCACACAGCTAGGCCTTTCTGTAGCCCTCTATTGGGACCGTACCGATATAGCATTGCCAGTCGAGACGTCAGTTGAGTGGAGGGATGTTAGACACTGTATTGTGTCCACTAAGAAATTAACAGTATTTTGTTTTGTTAGCCTCACTTCTTTAATGGGTGTTAAATAGACATTCATTGAATTTGTAAATAAATCAGAATGTTATGTTGGCCAAGGGGTTGCCCGATCCTTTAACATGTAAATCGTAGCTTAGCATATATGGATGTGTATTGATTTTGTCCATGGTAGACAGTAACTTTGTGCAAGTATGCAAAGCTAATAGATGCATATTCTTTTAATATAGCCAATAAGCTGACTGTCATTATAAATACCTAAATGTTCTGACTCTTGGTTTGTCTTAAGAGAATATCTGACCATCTTTTCCTGGAGGTTGTTAGATGAGCTTTGGTTTTGCATGAAATGGTTAAGAACTACCTTACTGAAGAAGGCGTGTAGTTATGGTACTATAAAGTAATATTTCAAATCACTATAATGAAGTCAGCTCAATCTCTTATAGACTACTCCTTCGACATAGATCTGCGCAATGCACCATGGAGGAGGACCACCCAATGTCCAGCGGCAACTACAGAGATCTAAGTCCACAACAGCCTCAGAGGCTGAGGAGCAACAGCAGCAACAGCCTCTGGCGGTTACCCAGCAACAGCAAGCCACCACTAACCACCCACAGTCACCCGTGACTTCATTCACCTCTGCCCCGGCTGCAGCGAGTCCCTCGGCCCCGCAGTCTCCCAATTACCAGATCATCATGAGCCGCAGCCCAGTGACGGGTCAGAACATGAACATCACCCTGCAAAATGTGGGTCAAATGATGACCGCCGCGGGCAACCAGCAGATCACCCTCACGCCCTTGCCTCTCCAGAACCCCGCGTCACCAGGCTTCCAGCACCAGGCGCCACAGTGGCGCTTCGAGGGCACATCCTCCTACATCCAAGTGACCTCGCCTCTTCCTCAGACCATGCAGCCCCAGAGTCCTACGCAGCACAGCCCTGTCTCCCTGCAGGCGGTGCCCAGGCCTGGTGGTCCGGCACCCACAGCAGCCACGCTGGGTGTGTGTGGACAAAGCCCTACTCGGTTTGTGGAGGCCGGTATGCTGGTCCGCCAGATTAGCCTGGGGAGCCCAAACACGAGCGGGCACTTTGTCTACCAGGAGGGGCTTGCACAGCTGACAGCTCCCACCACGGCAGGCCAGGTCCAGCTGGCATCGCCTGGTGCATCTGGAGCGGCACGTGAGAGGAGGCTTTCCCAGCCCCACTCTCAGACCGGAGGCACGATCCACCACCTGGGGCCACAGAGCCCTGCGGCACAAGGCTCCGCTCTCCAAACTCTGGGTAGCCCTGGTCACATCACCACCTCTAACCTGCCCCCCCAGATCAGCAGCATCATCCAGGGTCAGCTGGCAGCGCGCCCTTTGATCTTCGAGAAGCCTGCTCAGGGTGTGGTGGCCGGTGTGGGGGCAGCCACAGCCAGCCCATTCGGGGTGCCGGCCCCCATGCCCCCCTCCAGCCCTTCACGCACCAACCCCACACAGGGCCTACCCAGTATGCCACTCACACCCACCGGGGCGACCTTAAAAAAGTCAGCGGCCAAGAAGCTGGAAGAGATAGCACCGGCCACCCCTGAATTGGCCCAGCTGAGGAAGCAGTGCTTGGAGCACCACGGCAAGAAGATGGATGGCCTGAAGGAGGTCTTCAAGGAGTACCTGATCGAGCTGTTCTTCCTCCAGCACCTGCAGGGCAACATGATGGACTACCTGTCCTTCAAAAAGAAGCCATGCGTCCCGCTCTTCACTTACTTGAGGCAGAACGACCTCGACTTGGAGGACGAAGAAGACGAGGAGGAGCAGTCTGAGGTTATCAATGACGAGGTAGGAGAGAGATATGCGATGCATGCGTTTCAGGCTTCCACGTCGACCCTGCTCTGCATTCAGTTTGCACCTTTTTTTCTTCCCCCTTCCTCCCTTCCCGATAGTCAGTCTCTAACAAGTACTCCAAAGGCAATATTTTTCTAAGCTTTGGCAGGGGTAAAGGCTCAATTTCTTGGGAAAAAAGCAAACTCAGGAAGCATCCGTCTACTCATAGTTTTGGAGGTCACTGTTTTTGCCCATAGGACAGTGCGGCGTTAGTGAAGAGGTTGTTTTAGCACGTTCGTTTAGATTCTTAGCCCTCAAATACACGTTTCCATGCCAACCCCCTTCAGGTGAAGGTCGTGACCGGAAAGGACGGACAGACAGGGACTCCAGTTGCCATAGCGAAGCAGCTCCCGCCCAACGTATCGGCTGCCTTCTCTGCTCAACAGCAGCAGTTCCAGGTGATGGAGACTCGAGTAGAATTTTGTCGTTAGATGTTTTTGTTTTGTTTTTTTTTTGGATGCGTTACTTAGAATACACCGCCGTAATGCATCTTTCCATCTTCATCATAAGCTTTGTTAGATAGGAAACTAGTCTAAATAGAAAAGGTTGTTGTCCAAGTTTTTTCATAGTGGTCCATACCTCAGCTTGTCGTTGTCCAGGATCATGCATGACCTGCATGTACCCATTTGCCTGTTACCTTTTTTGTTGCTGTTCTGTCTTTTTTTTATCTTTGGTGTCATTTGATGGTAGTATTACCTTGACATCCTAATGGTGTGTTTTTGGAACAATATAGCCTAGAGTGGTGCATCATAATGCTTGTATATCCGGAAGCTAACCGCCTTGCAAGCATTAAAGAGAGACGCTTCACTTAGTAAGCGGTTGGAACAGTTTCAATGACCTTGCTTTTCTCGTCTTGGCTTTCTCCTCAGTAGCTGTTAGAAGGGACTCTTCTCATTTAATGCAGACTGCATTTAAACTAATGGATTGTAAGACTTTAAGACTGATTGTAAGACTGTAAGCTTCAAATGTGCCAGAAAGTTTGAACTGAGCCAGGCAATTTCAGACCTCCATCTGTAGGTTCCTAGATATGTTTCAAACAACTTGACTCTTTTCCTGACTGAAGCATTCTATCCTCTCGCAGGTGCATCAAGGGGTGGCTGGGGGCAGTATCTCCAACCCCGTCGACATTGATGCCTTGAAACGGCAGCAGGCCCTTGCCCAAGCAGGTAGGAGAGTCAGCGGAGGACAAAACGACAAGGATTGTTATTTTATTTTTTTTGCCTTTTCTTTTTGTCTTCCTTTCTTTTTAAAACTTTTCTTTCCTACCCCTTTTCATTCCTCAAGGTTCTTTTTCCTTTTTCCTGGTTTCTTTTTCTCCCCCCTTCCTCCCTCCCCCCAGATTGCTTCTGCTTAAACTCAGCACCTTACACCAACGCTTTGTGTTCGGAGCCTGTAATTTGGTTATGGGGCTGATCGGGGGGGTGCTGGCTCCCCAACTCCTTTGGCTGAATGCGCGCAGAGGGTGTTTGCTCTTTGCCAAGTGTACCTGTGTATGTGAATGTATGTGTTTGTATGCGTGTGTTTGTGTTCTTTAGGTTTTTTGTTGTTTTTGTATTTTTTTTTTTCTTTTCATAGTTTATTTTTTGTTTTAGTTTTTTTTTTTTTTTTTTAACATTTTCCGTTACGAGGGTATTGTGTGTTCTGCACCCCAGATCAGGCTAAGAGATCCCGGATTGAAGTTGGTCGCCACGGGATGATTTTCCAGCATCCTGCTGTAGCTCCTTTAGGATCGCCTGGCGTGCCGCTCCAGCAGCTAATGCCAACGGCACAAGGTAGGAATGCCGCTGGGGGTCGCCAAGGCCGGTTCTTGTTATTTACTCTATTGCCTAAGTTTCCGATGTGCGGTCGGAGCCGTCCGTGTCGAGCCAAAAAAAAGCAGCCAGTCCTTTTGGAGAAAAGCTCCAGCACTTCACAAGCAGAAGCAGAAGCAGCAAGAGAAAGCAGCCCAGTCACTTGTCATCCAGTCGCAAGAATCTTACCTCTTGCCTTTTTTAGCATGGTTTTTCCCAAACAATCACATGGAAAACAAAACAGGGAAGAAGAAAGTCACGAAGACGACGAAGGAACATTCCTACACATTCTCAAAAGGAAGACGCCATGTCTTCATTTAGCCATTCATGTATTGTTTGGTTTTTCCCCTAATCATGCCGCTTCATCCATTATGTGGGAAGATTGGTTCCGATCTTCTTTGCTGGAAATAAACCTTTCCTGCGCTTCTGCATTTGGCTAATTGGAAGGTCACGGATTATCAAGATGACAAAACACAGAAGAATTGGAAAGAGAAACAAAAAAAAAAAAGCTAAACCGTCTAAGCTCCTTCCAGCGATTCCATATTTGTGCGCACCAAATGATTTGTTTTATTTCTCATTTTTCTCATTGCCTCTTACTTTATTAGTATTTGTCATTTCCCTTCCTTCCGCCACGCCCTGCTCCTTTGTTTCCCTCAATTCATCATGCCCGTCCACCTGGATTGTCCGTTCATCTCCGTCCTCTCGTGTCCATTTTCTAGAGGCTCGTTCATTTGAGTTCTCTTGCCATCGTCATCTTTTGTTCCCTCTCAATTTGTTTTTGGCTTTCCAGTTCCAGTATGACTCGGCTTCTATCCCTCACATGTTGACAGGGAAGCTGCGTAGGCCAGATATGCTCCCTGAAAAAAAAAGACAGAGATGAAAACAAACAAAAAAAAGCAACTTAGACTTGTGTGTGTTTGTTTTGTTCTGTCTGTGTCGTCTCCTGCTCAGGGGTGCCGCCGTGTCCATCTCTAGCTCAGCACCTCTGGCTGACCTCAGCAAGGTCTCTTGCTTTGTGTGCAGCAAGGCATCCCGATGGTTCCGTGTCTAGATGATGCCCATGTTCCGTGCCCCATGTTGGCATCCCAAGTGTCCGTACGCCTGCAGGCAAACGTTGTGCTTCTGTCGCCTTGTCCAGCAAAACCCTGCCCACCCCAACCTTGCTTCAATCCACGCCCTCAGCTTTTGTTTTGTGTCTCCTCCTCCTGTAAACCCCTTCCCTCCCTTCCCACCCCTCACCTCTGCTTTGCAATGCCTTAAATGCCCCAAACCAGACCAGGTGGTCTAAAGCAGCCCTGACTGCCAGAGTAACCTGTGCTTCATGCATGCTTAAATCTGTGTTGTCCTTGTGCTTACAACTATCCTTTCATTTCCCTTCCTTTCTCTCCTCTCTTCTTTTCCTTTTTAAGTTTGCTTTCTTTTATTTTGTTCTTAAAACGTTTATCTTTTTATTTTACTTTATTGAAGTCTTGTGGAAGTAAATGCATGGAGTGATATCAGTAGAGAGTCATTGTTTGATAAAAGTAGTTAATTTAATTTTTTCATGACCATAATGGTTTCTGTTAGTAGAAACATGTAGATGCCACAATTTATATTATTTTTTATTATTTTAAATGTAGCCATTGTACATTTCTAGTTCTCATTAGTTATCACTTTAGTAAGTATTCGTTTTAGTGAATATTTTTAAGTATTATTATGCATCACTTCATGCTCTGCGATTATTCCTCCCAGTGGGACATACAAGCTCTAGAACCGCTGGTTACAAATGATCAGATCTCAGGAACTGCAAAAGCAGTGGTTCAGAATTGTCCCCTTACAACAGAGGGAAGAATGTTCTTCCCAGTGCTCCAGCTCAAGTGTGTATGTTTTATGGATAGCTTAGCGATATTTTTGCCTTCAATTGTGTTTGTAACAAAACAAAGTGCTACAGTGATCATGCAGAATGACTGCGATAGCTCAAAGTGATGAACAGAAATTTCTGTGGACCCCCCCCTTCCTCACTCCCACTCCTCCTTCATGTCCTCTCTCTCTTTCCTTCTCTCTCTCTATCCCCCTCTCGCTCTCTCTCCCCCATCTCCCTGTCTTTCTTATTTCTCCATTTAATCCATTCGACTCTCTCCTCCACATCCTGCCCCTGCTTGACATGCCCCTTATACCCCCCCCTGCCCTAGGAGGTATGCCCCCTACCCCCCAGACCGTGCAGATCGCCGGCCAGAAGCCAAACCAGCAGCAGTACGACCCGTCCAAGGGCCCTCCGGTGCAGAACGCAGCCAGCCTGCACACGCCGCCACCCCAGCTGCCGGGCCGCCTCCCCCAGGTGGGCCTGCCCATGGCCCTGGCTCTGTCTCAGCAGCAGCAACAGCAACAGATGGTTCTGGAGGCCCAGGTGCAGCCCGCCGGCACCACCCTGCAGGGCCAGCTGAAGGTGCAGGGTCTGCAGGCGGGGGCCGTGTTGGCCACAGTCAATCCGCACACACAACTTCAGCAGCAGCTCCAGCAGCAGATGCAGCAGCAGGGTCTGCACATCCAGCTCCAGCAGCAGCAACAGCAACAGCAGCAGCAGATCCAGCAACCACAGGGCATGCTGCAGCCTGGACAGGCGGTGAGTCTATGGCGCCTGTACTGTCTGAATGAAGCTGGATGGATATTTATTTGTGTGTGTTTGTGGAGGTAGTTAAAGTAGGTGCTGGTAGCGTAGTGATTAAGGAGCCTGGCTCGCATGCTAGTGGGCAGAAAGTTGTGGGTTTGAATCTGTTGTGCCTTTGAGCCCTTATCCCTAAGTTGTTCCAGTGGAGATTGGCCTTGAAGTAATTGACAAATGTAAGTCACTTTGGATAAGCTTGAGCCAAATGCATGAGGAAATTATAAAATAGTATGTGCATCTCTTGGGCCAATGTGAAGTACGGTTGTTTGATATTGTCTTGTCTAGTTTGGTTGATGGTTGATGTTGTGGATTGACTTAACAGTCTCTTAACCTCAAATGATCAAGGTGTCAGGATGTTGAGCTTTATTAAATGTTGTGTCGGTTTAAAGTGCATGTAACAAAGAAGCTATTCTTAAATGCTATAAAAATACATAAATAACATTTCTTTCTCTTTTACCTGTTCTTTCAGACGGTGGCTCTAGTGCGTCCAGTGGCCGATCCCACTCAGGTAGGAGGCCAGCGTCTGATCGCCAACTCCCTGCAGGGATCGTCTCTGTCTCCCTCCCCCCTCTCCGTGCCCGGCTCCTTGCCCTCCCCCCTCACATCCGCTGGGGCTCGTCCCGTCAATGCCCTGTCCAACCCCGGCCAGTCCAAGCTCGCCACCGTGGCCAACGGGACGTCCGCTCTCAAGATCCCCGGTGGGGCCCAGGGCACGTCTAGCCAATCCTCCCAGGAGAACTCCCAGGACAAGCAGGCTGAGCAGGCCAGACTGGTGAGGAGTTGAATGCTAAACACTGGAGATGTGGTTTGAAATTTGTCAGAAATCGGTGGCCTAAACTAGAAGTCATGTTCAGTCCCATCCTTTTATTTAGTACAGATGACATTGAAAAGTTAGTCCACAGGTTGATTTTGAGTCGTCGTTACTGAAAACAATGAGGTTGAATCCCATCCGCTTATTGTGTGGGATTGTGAAGTTGGTCGGTACGTTGTTTTTGATGGGTTTATGGCTTTTCAGGTGCCCACAGGGGCAGGCTTCAGGTCCAAAACATGGTGGTTTTCCTATCACCAACCTACCTTTCCTGCTTCCTACTGGGGCGATGGTGGCGCAGGTGGTAGGAAGGTTGCGGTTTCGAGCCCCACACCGCCTGACCCCATCGAAGTGTCCTTGAGCAAAATGCTGAATCCCAAATTCCTCCCGGTGGCAGGTTGGCACCTTGCATGGCAGCCTCTGCCACCGGTGTGTGAATGCATGTGTGTGAATGGGTGAATGTGAGGCATACACTATAGCGCTTTGAGTGCTCGTAGGAGTCGAAAAGCGCTATATAAATGCAGTCCATTTACTTCACCTCTCTCTTGACAGACCAATCTGAATAAAGTCGTAAATGCCAAAAAAACCTGCAGATGTACTTTATATCCTTATTTAATACAAGAACAGCTAAACTAAGAAAGCCATAGACATTGTGCCTCGGTGTCCATAGCTGGCACACTGGCTTCCCAATGCTTGTTGAAACTGATATCATTAAGAGTTTTAATCAGCTTGTTTCAGCTTCAAGTTGTTAATTCTTATGGGGAGTGAAGAGAGAATTGATCATTGAAGGAGAGGCTGTAACAAACAATTCATTGTATGTGTGACGCAGTTGTAGTCTTTGATGTGGAACTTGTGTGACCGTGCGAGCGACAGCCTAGACAGCGTATTGTTTCCGTGACTGAACTGGCAGGCTGCTAATTCAAGAAGTGACACACATTTAATCAACACCATCTGCTGAATTGCAATGAACATTCCTGCCTCTTCTGGCGTTCCCAGGAGAGCCAGGTGCACCAGCGTATCGCAGAGCTGCGTAAAGAGGGCCAGTGGTCAGCCAGCCGGCTGCCCAAGCTGCAGGAGGCGTCGCGGCCCAAGTCCCACTGGGACTACCTGCTGGAGGAGATGCAGTGGATGGCTGCAGACTTTGCCCAGGAGAGGCGGTGGAAGATGGCTGCCGCCAAAAAGGTAAGCAGACTCCCATGGGGCACTCTGGCACAGCTGGCTGGCTACAGCACATCTGTTAGTAGCAGTCCAACGCTGTCATTTCTCTCTCTCCCTCCTTCTCTCTCTCTCTCTCTTTCTTTCTCTCTCCTCCTCTCCCTCTCCCTCTCTGAGATAAAATAGGTGTAAATGAATTTACCTGAAGATATTTGGGAGTTATGCTTGTTCATGCAGTTCCACATAAATTTAGCTGATGTTTGCTTGGTGGTGGCGGTGGTTATGTTTATCCTAAGATATCTTTTGAGTTGACATTGCTCATGTTCTGCCCATCTCTGTGCTTCAGCTGGTGCGCACATGTGCCCGTTACCATGACGAGCAACGGAAGACCGAGGAGCGGGTGAAGCGGGAGGAGGAGCTACGACTGCGGCACATTGCGGGCACCATCGCCCGCGAGGTGGAGTTCTTCTGGTCCAGTATTGAACAGGTACGCCCAACATGAGTCGACTTAGCGGTTCTCTGACGTGGAGGCTACGTCAGATTTGTCATGGATGCGTTCAGTCAAAATTCTACACTTAGCTTCCACAGTGATCAATGGAACTGGCTACAACAGACACGACAGCACTGCGAACATTCTAAAAAATATAGACTCGTCTGTTAAATGGATTTTGATGTGACTTGACTTAATGTTTTCTGTAACATATCCGATGTAGTCCTAGGGTGATGCATGCCAGGTAAGTCTTTAAGGACTCAGGGGCTAGAGCATATTGAGAACATTGGGGTTCAGCCAATGAGATGAAGAGGCACAACAAAACTGTTGAGTTGGTCAACTGTAACAGCAGTGATTGAGTAGAGGAAGGAAACTGCTAATTTAGTACTCTGAACTGCTCACTCCCCATAGAGATGCCCATGGTTGTTTAAAGCAGTCTTAACATAGCACAGAAATTCAGGAAGTACATTTAAAAATTGTGCTGCAGATCTGTAGCCATGCGTTTGCAATCAAAGCTGACTCATTTTCTTCTGTGTTCCCTCCCTAGATGGTGGAGATCAAACTGCACTTTGAGATCTATGAGAAACAGCAGAAGGCTGTCCGACTGCAGAAAATAAGCAGCAAAGGTAAGAGTCCCTCAGGTCATGGTGGAAATTATATATAGATATCCACACATTGGCTTATCTTAGTACTGTAACTCTCTTACAGTGTTTGAACTCCACTCTGTTTTATGCACTTTACAGGGCCGAGCTCGAAAGCCACGTCTGCAGTGGAGGAAGAGAAGGAGAAGAAAGAGGCCCCAGCTGTATGTGAAGTCATTTTCTTGCTCTCCCTCTTCCTCTTCAGTTTGTTTCACATGAATTCCATCACATTTGTGTTCCCAGAACTGGCAGTGAAGTGTTCTTTTCAAAAGTCTGCTTAGGGTTCAGAAATGTGCTTTTTGTGCTTTTGGGTTAGGGTTCAGAAATGCTTTTGCTTACATGCATTTGTATATACTGAATGTGCTATTTTGGAACAGCTTAACAGTAGGTTTTAAGTACACTCAAAATCCTTTTCTATATTCTTTAATGGTAAGTCAAGATACTTTTGGGATGCTTTAGTTGCATTGCTTACACCCTCAAAAATGTTTGCCTAAGCACTTAAGCTAGTGTGTTGTCCGTGCATTGGAAAATATATCTGGAAAAGAGCACAAAGAGCACTCCAAGTGCATGTAAGCAAAGTTCATTAGAGGGCAAAATATACTTTCCTTCCACTTAGGATACTTTAATTATGCTACAAATGTATTTTCATATTAAAGTGCACCTCCAGTGCTTCTCGCTCATGCTCTTGAGAAGCTCTTCCACCAGCATTTGCAGGTAGTTTCCTGTTGATAGAAGTTCTGCATGTTTTGTCCAGCTTATAGCATGCTAGTGTATTGAACACTGAGTGGAGAGGCTTCATAATGTTCTCACCTTCTTTCTTAGGAGCAGCGATCATCAGGCCGCAAGAGAAAGGTCAGCGCCTCCTTGACTGACGAAGAAGGTAAAAATGCATCTAAATTCATTATTGAAGTCATTAGATTAATTACACAGATTTTTGGTCATGGTCATGTGTCGATGTCAATGTGTTCGGTACTGACTGTGTGTGTGTGTGTGTGTGTGTCACCAGTTGAGGATGAGGAGAGCACTATTGAGGAGCAGGAAGCCATGGAGGTAGAAGCAGACCAGAAGGCTGAATTAGAAGAGCTCACTAAAGATGGTAAGTGGATGATGGTTAAGGATTACATTTTGTAAATTTTTTTGCAGCCTCTTGTTGCAGAAAGCCATGATATTAATAATTTATTTGTTTTTGGCTTAATTGGTCTCTCTCTCTCTCTCTCTCTCTCTCTCTCTCTCCTTAGCTGAGGTGCCTCTGGATTCCCTGGTGAAGCAGTATGCTGGAGCATATGCTGAAGACTTTGAATGGCCTCAGCCTCCCTCCCAAAGTGAGGATGAGGAGAAAGAGGATGTTGAAGGTGAGGCACGGCACGTAGCAGAATGCCATTTAAACACCCTTAGCCGCAGTTAAACTGGCATAACTCACTGGCATTTTTGAAACAGTTGCCACATTAACCTGGCTTGGTTTCGTTAAACAAAGACACAGCAAAAACAGATGCAGCAATTTATTCTTCGATAGTCTTTCCTCTGCCAATGAATCATTTTCTCCAGCCGAATGGTTGCTCACAAATAAGTAACTCATAAATGCAGCCACCGTAACTTTTGTATGGCGCAGAGGTATATAACGAAATGTGGTCTTAGCCGCCGTATATCTGGGATTTTACAGCAACATCGAATATGAGTCAACCAAACATCATCAAGGACTGGAACTATCTGTTTTAGAAGTCATCATAAACCCTACCAGTATGCTTCAATTTTTGCTCTCATCTACGCCACACACAGAAATGGAGCCCCCCCTGCAGAGCCCCCACGAGGCTGTGCTGATCGACTCGCTGCTGAGCATGGAGCAGTACCGAGGGGCCGACAGCACCTCCACCTCCTCCTCCTCCCCTGCCGCCGACAGCAGCAAGCCCCCCAAGGACATCGCCGAGGTGGCCTCCGCCACGGAGCACATCCTACCCAAAGGGCAGGCCAAAATCACCACCTCTGTGAGTGCCCTGAGCTTTGCACTGCCTTGGGGAGGGGAGAGTATCCATTGAATGCCAATCTACATGAGAGATCTGTTGTCATCATTTAATATATTAATAAATACATACTTTTGTTGTTAACAGTTAGCTGACAGAGTACAGAGTTTACTGTCAAGATGGCAAAGTGATTGAAGGCAGACATTTTTATCTACGTTATATCCAACACAAAGGTTCAGGGTGTAGACCTCATAAGTAACTTCTCATGTCTCCGCTCTCTTTTTGTGACACCCCCTCTTCCCCTTGCTTTGTCCTCCCAGCGGTTCCAGACTCCATCCCTGCTGCATGGCTCGCTGCGGGACTACCAGCAGGTGGGGGTGGACTGGCTGGCAAGCCTGCACAGGAAGCACCTGAACGGGATCCTGGCTGACGAGGCCGGCCTGGGCAAGACCGTGCAGACAGTGGCCTACATGGCTCACCTGGCCTGCAATGAGGGTAAGAGAGTCAGAGACGGAGGAGGGATGAGTAGTTTGGCCAGGGATGCTTCCCCAGACCAAGAGTGATCACTTTTGCAGTCTTGAATTGTTTCCATTCAAATTCCAGCCAGGTTGCCCAACCTTTGTTGGCTTCCAGGCATGTCAAGGCAAATGTCGAATAGATAGACCATGTGGTGATCTACCTGCATTATCGTAGCGATCTGCTGGTCGACTGCAAGCAACTGGATGTACCCCGCTGTCCTATGCAGTCTTAATTAGGCTGTCAGTTTTACAGTCATGAAGAAGATAAAAACATTGAGGTCACTCTGATGAAATAGTGTGTGTGTGTGTGTGTGTACACTTGCTCTGCAGGTATCTGGGGTCCTCATCTTGTGGTGGTGCGCAGCAGTAAGCTGCTGAGCTGGGAGATGGAGTTTAAGCGCTGGTGTCCTGGCCTGAAGATCCTGCTGTACCTGGGCAGCCCACGAGAGCGCAGATACACCAGAACGGTATGGCTGTTGGAGCAGACACATGCATTTAACCAGTAAAACAGATGTTCACCTAACATATCAAGTGCAAAGAAGTGTTCATAAATAAGAGTCAAGTTACCAGCAGATGACACGAACATGTCAGCGCTCCTAGTTGCAGTGCGTTCTGTTACAGCTTTGAAGTTGAGCGTGTTTTTGCTTTTTTTTATGTGCAGTGGTGGTCGGAGGTGAACAGCTTCCACGTGTGCATCACGTCCTACAAGCTGCTGATGAAAGATCAGAGTCACTTCCTGCGTCGACGCTGGAGCCACCTGGTGCTGGATGAGGTGCAGCTGCTCAAGAGCATGAGCGAGAAGCACTGGGAGACCATCTTTACCATCAAGAGGTCAGTCAGCACACACCCACATGCTTACACACTAACACACACACAAGCACACACATGTGCTTACGCACGCACGCTTACACGCCCACAGGCACACACAAGCCCACACATATGCTTACACACACACATACACATATGCTTACGCACACACGCTTACACGCCCACACTCACACCCACAGGCACACACATTTACTTACACACACAAACACAAGCACACACATATGCTTACACACTCACAAACGCACAAACACAAGTACACACACATATGCTTATACACACACGGCTCTTGTCCCATCACTGGTAGTCATTTGTAGTGCTCAGTATTAGCTTTGCTTCTGATTCAGATTGCCTCTGTGAAACATTGATAAAAGCCACTCAATTGATTAAAGCCACTTCCTGAAGTATGTACCTTTGCATTGTCTCTAAGTATATCTCTATATGTTATGTTTCTTGTGTGTTTATACACACCATTTCAAGACTGTCCAATTATTAGTCACAACTGTTCCCAAGGGATTCCATTTTAACATTCTATATGTGATCTTAACATATAGTAGCGGCATAATAGAACAACATATAACCTTCAAGCATTGTTTTGTTTTTATCATTGAAACTGTCTGTAGTGCTTATCTCCAGTCTAATTCCGACCTGTTTTTGGTGTGCCCACTGCAGCCAGCAGAGGGTCCTGCTGATTAACAGTCCTCTGCAGAACACGCTGAAGGAGCTGTGGACCATGATCCACTTCCTGCTGCCTGGCATCACCAGACCTTACAGCGACTTCCCTGTCAAGGCCGGCACAGACCAGAACCAGGACTACTGTCACAAGCTCGTTATCCGACTCCACAGGGTAGAGAGACATGTCTGCACACACACACACTCATGCGCGCTCACACATCACACACAACATAGAAGCTCATCATCTGACTCCACAGGGTAGATAGACATGTCTGCACACACACACGAATGTGCAACACACTCACACATAACACACAAGCTCCAAAGGGTAGAGAGACATGTCTCCATGCACGCACACATACATGCACACATACACATAGCACAAGCCACCCGCTCACACACAATATACAAGCTCATCATCTGACTCCATAGGGTAGAGAAAATATGTGTGCGCGCACACAAACACGCAACATACTGACACACAACATTGCGTACTGGTAGTGTTTGAGGAAAGGTGTTTGACTTGCCATGTTCTTTCCATCAGATGATCCAGCCGTTCATATTGCGGCGCTCCAAGCGGGAGGTAGAGAAACAGCTGCCCAAGAAGTATGAGCACATCCTCAAATGCCGCCTGTCTGTCCGACAGAAGAACTTATACGAGGATGTCCTCACCCAACCCAGGTAAGGCCAACACACACACATATACAATTTCTAAGGTGCATTGATAAAAAATAGCACCTTGTAATGACATCAAATAATTCACAGAGGGCAGTGACCATAGTAGGCTACTTGCTTTGCTAATGGATAGCCAGTTTACACACCATTACGGATGTCCACCAGTAACATTAGCCATATGGATAAAGTTTGGTTCATCGTGCAACTATTGCTGGATGGCTCTTTTGACATCATCGATACTAAAATGAGCATTAAGGTCAGATCAGTCAGCTCGTTATGTCTCCCATAACATGTCCAAAAATAACCTTGCCTTTAAAGTGTCAGGAAGAGCGTACATCGGTCTGCTGTGGAGCAGGTATACTGTAGAACTATCTAAATGAGCATATTAGGCCTATCATGGGAAGAAAACTACATCTGTAAGTTAATTTAATGTATTGTATTAATATTTAATTATATTAATAATTTAATTATATTAATAATTAATGTATTCTGTTGTTTATGTATTTGTATAGGAAACAATCTTATTGTAAGCCTGTTGAATTTTGCATTTGTATTACCAACCAGCTATATTCTATTTTATTATTAGCTTGCTATGTTTGGATTAGTCGGAGCTGGAAGTGCAGCAACTTGCCCCGACAAAAAAACTGTAGGGATTATATTCCAGCACATGTTTGTACTTGGCAGCAATCATTGATTTGTCTACATTATTAGTGGTGGCCAATTTTTTACTAAAAATTTTAAAATGCATAGGCCTACTGAGTATGTAAACACTTGCAAAAAACTTTTGCAACACTTCACTTGCAAAAATGCACTGTTTTGGACAAAAAGAGGGTTGCACTGGATGTACTTTAAGATTTCAGTGCCCAAACATAGAAACAACATAGAAGTGTCTTAAAGGCACTTATGGCTGTTGTTGGCTGTACATATATGCTAAAGTTAGGATGGCTTGCCCAGATGGTGATAATGCAGCTTTGACACAGAATAAAGCTATATCATGTTCCCCGACACACGTAGTGACCATTTTACGCCTGAACCTCCAAATAAGGGCTGCGTATTGAACACCCCTAATATGCCGTCCCGCAGTCACTGCCTCTACTTCTCACCCCTCGACACACTAACACCTCCTCAGCTGCCCCCTCTCCTCTCATTTTTGACCACATGTGCGTTTGCATCCATGAGTACCAGAGATCACCTTTAGATATTGCAGATATTTAAACTGCAAATTGAGATCAGGCAAATACATTCACTTGCTTATTACATTACATTACTATTGCTATTACGTTACTATTAATTTCTTTCGGGATAAATAAAGTAACTTTACTACTACATGACTAATTTCCCCTTTTGCCCTCTAGTGCTCAGGAGGCGCTGAAGACGGGCCACTTTGTGAGCGTCCTGCAGGTGTTGATGCAGCTGCAGCGGATCTGCAACCACCCTGACCTGCTGGAGACGCGCAACACACACAGTTCCTACACGTGCCAGTCCCTGGTCTACAACACCCCCTCTCTGCTGCTAGACGCACTGCAGCGAGATCAGCACGAGGTGAGGGGAGATGAACATCTCTGTCTGTCTGTCTCTCTGTCAGTCTGTCTCTCTTTATGTTGGCCCGTTGGGGAGAGGCGTGGCCTCGAAAATAATGGTAGGGCTGGGTAATATGGCAAAAAAATTTGGTCACAATAAATTTTCCCATATTGACCGATGTCAGTTTTTATCAAAGTTACAGCAGGGTGAACCTCAAATCAAAATCACATTTAATTTAATTGGATGGGCAAGTTGTACTTGCAAGTAGCAGTACACGCACAGTATCTAAAGAAAAAGTTCACAGTATAAATCATAGCAGTGATTATAAACATTGATTAATAGCCATGTGCTTGATCGTCATTGATTAATGGTTACGAATGTTGGTTTGATGTCTAAAGAGTGTACCTGGGAGTTCAGGGTTCTCAGAGCTTCTTCCTGTACCTTATTCTAATCAGGACCTTGAGCTGCAGGCCAAAGCAACACTCTAGCTCTCAGTGTGTTACATCACTGTGTGTGTCTGTCTATGTGTGTTTTTGTGCTTGTCAGAGTTTGGACCTGTCCCTGTTTGACCTGATCAATAACGAGACCAAGCTGAGTCGCTATGAGACTGAAGAGGTGATTCCCAAGCTGAAGGTGACCCGGCAGCTCATCGAGGAGATCCACGGTGCCCCTGATCCACCAACCCGGCCCAAACCCTGCAAGATCAAACCCATGAAGTATGCAGTGCACACTCACACACACTCACACACACACACACACACACACACCTATTTGCACACCACATGGTGTGTTATATGTCAAATGAACAATCTTAGGATGACACTTCATGGTAAACCTCTATAGTTCATTTATTTATAGTTCATATTTTGTAACTGTCTGTCACATTGCTCAGTCTTCTTAAGTCATGGTATTTTGCCAGGTTGTTCCAGCCAGTGCAGTATGGCACCAAGCCTGAGGGCCGTCTGGTTGCTCTCACCAGCACCACCCAGGCCCAGCGCCCCACAGCCAGCACCACTGCCCCCACCACCACCGCCAGCACCACCACCACCACACCCACCGCCCAGCCCCGGGGCAAGTCCCCAGTCACTACTGCAACCTCCACACAGGGTAAGAACACATGTACACACACACACACCAAGAGGACATTAATTAAACACAAGTGTATTGATGAATGTGTTGGTTTTTTTTTTTTTTGCGCACTGCTTGATGGTGGAAGTGTGTGTGTGTGCTACTGGAAAATGTACTTATAAATGATTAACTGTGAAAACACAGAATCTTAGTGCTTGATTTCTTGGATTTAACTAATAATTAGTGTTGAAAAACAGCAACTAATGATATAAATCCTGTAAAATGATAAACTTCAATAATGGTTGCTATTTTGTGTGCATGTGTCTAAAGTTATTAACACTTTATTTTACTAAGAATGCAGGGCATCACACAAACATAAAATGACGTCATGGAAACGCTAGTCATTGGAATCATTCCATATTTTTGCCATTTCTCATGTCACACAACTCCAGACAGTGCCCAGTGCTGCAATGATATTATCTCTGATGATCTTAACATTAGCCCCCTTGACCCCCCTCCCCCCCAAATCCTCCGTCACCCCCTCTTCCTCCTCCTCCTCCTCCTCCCATTATCACTCCACAGCGGTTCAGACGGCCTCCTCTTCCTCCTCCTCCTCTGGCCCGGCAACGGGGCCGGGGGGCATCCCCCTCCCTGCCCCCGTCCCCGCGGCCGCCGTCCCTCCCCGGGCAATCGTGCCCCCCCAGGCCCTGCAGCCGGGCCTGGTCTCCCAAAGGCTGGTCCTCAGCTCCCAGGCCCAGGCACGCCTGCCTAGTAAGTGGGCTCCATCCATCCATCCCACCCTTTTCTTCTTCATACACCCCCTTGTATCTCTACTGCATACCACCCCCTCCAACTCTCTACATCCCCCTCCTTCCATCCCTCTCTCTCTCCACCCCACCCCACTCCACTCTCTCTCTCCACTCCCCTCCCCCAAACCTTCAAGCACCCCTACACTTGTTTAGCACAGCAGTGGAGGGCAGGTGCACTGCAAGACAGAAGGAAGAGAGAAGGCCCTCAGGATTCTGCCAACTGATCTCTTGGCTCTGTTTGGGAGAAAAAAAGAAATATCTTTAACTCTTTAATCTTCAACTCAAATGCCAAAGATGACACTGAAATCACCATTTCACCATAAGTAACTAGTTACATGAAACTTTAACATGTAACAAAGCACAACTAAAGACTACCAGTACGGCACTAAAATGGTAAACTATATATAATATAATGTATAGCATAAACTTACCATAGATATATTTTACTCTCCTGAGACAGACTGGAAAGCTCTGTGGAGCAATTTTCCTGGTGGTGCCTCTCTCACCCTCTTACACACACACACAAACACACACACACACACACACACACCCCTGCATGACCAGCACCCCTCAGCAGCTCCACCCTCATTCTCCCCTACCAGTCTCCTGCTCCCCTCACCCCTCATCCTTGGTTCTCTCATTTAACACTAATCCCCTTTTTTTTTTGTCCAAGCCAACAGAGCTACGAGATAGGACCCCTACGTCCCCCAAAGAAAATGCCACTTCCCTCTTTTGTTTCTCTCTTCCTCTTTCTGTTGGTTAATATACTGATTTGTTTTTTTTCCAGTTTATTTTTTAATTTATTTATTTATTCAGTACAGTTTTGGTTTCTATATTTCTATATCCTCTCTCTCCCTCTCGGTGAGGATGTGCACTGACTGCCAAGCATGTTAATGTTGGGGCCATGCTTTTTTCCCTGGGTGTGGAGGCTTCCCCAGTACCACCCTACCCCCTCCACCCACCACACCAGAAACCTGCTCAATCCCATGGCTTCAGACTCGTTCTTAGAACGCCACACACTCACCTTAGGCTAGTGTGCTACTAGGCTGTGAGCATGTTAACCATGAAGCTCTACAGACTTCCATGTTTTCTCCAAATAGGGCTAGGCAATTGATCGAAAAAGTAATCGAACTGACATTTGTAACCTTTAATCTACAACGATCGCCCGGCCCTACCTCTAAATTTGCCACATAGTGCAAGTACAATAAATTTGCCACATAGTGTAAGTACAATTGCACATGGACTGACTTGGAAGAAGACTGCTACTAAAAAAAAGTTTTACTTTTGACTAGTGAAGCTAGTTTTACTATTAAAGCTTTCCTTTTAAATAAAATGTCTACAGTCTAACCAAGGACACAGACCGTCATCACATCCTATTCACCCACATACCCAGACCACATATCCTCAAGCACACGCAGTAAAACTTACAAGGAATAGAATTTCTGTGGATCCCCAATGCTCAGTATAGTATTAGCGCACTGGGGATGATGGTTAGAACATCCATATTACCTGGAGTGATCAGGCTCTGATGTGTGGTTGAGCAGGCGTATGATTGCACTGCATCTTTAACTGACAAACTCTGTTTGTTTCAGGCTTCTGTCTGAGCTGAAGACTGTTGTTTTTCTTTTGGTTCCTTCCGACCCAACCCTCACGTCCCTCTTAGGGTTCGGTGACAGTTTTGGCAAGACCCACTTGTTTTTCACCCACCTTTTGGTTGTGCATGTTCTAGCCGTGTTGGTCACACTTTTAACTAACCAAGACGCTTTTGAATTGGATGTTTGGGATGTTTTCTGTTTGCAGCCACATTCTTGCACTGAATTTTTGTTAATGTGTAGATGTTATTTAATTCAAGCATTGTGTGTGTGTGTGTGTGTGTGTGTGTGTGTGTGTGTGTTTTGTCCTGTGTTTGTTGTGTGTCAATCCTTTCCTATGACAATGTGTCGGTCTGTTCCTCCCTTTTATTGTGTGTGTGTGTGTGTGTGTGTGTCCATGTATTTGTGTATTCACCCCTATGGAAGGTGGAGATGTGGTAAAGATTGCCCAGCTGGCATCTCTGGCGGGTGCCAGTGCTGGTGGTGCTGCAGGCGGGCAGAGCCGCGTGGCCCAGCCAGAGACACCCGTCACCCTGCAGTTCCAGGGCAACAAGTTCACCCTCTCGCCCAGCCAGCTGCGGCAGCTCACTACTGGCCAGCCCCTGCAGCTGCAAGGTACTCTGGGTAATGTATAACCAATGGTCATACCACTCTCATATCTCCCATCACTGTCCAGCACTTGCTGACTGGACTTTTGCTGACCACCTTGATTGATTGATTGATTGATTGATTGGTTGGTTGGTAACGTACTATTTATTTATTTATCTGTTTTTTAATCTGCTTTTTGTTTTTTTGTTTGTTCTTTTGTGTGTGTTTTTGGTTTATTGTTTCCTAGAAAAGTAGAAAGTGTGCGTAAAGAAAACTGAAAAGCTCTTTGTCTGAATTCTCAAAAGATGTCCATGATATGCTTTTTTTTTGTCAGTTTGTGTTTTAATGTGATAAAAATAAACCCACTATTGCTCCTCCTGTGAACTTTTCTGTTTTCTGTTGCATGTAGATTCCAGGACTAACCTCCCCTTTCTTTCTCTCCTGCCCTTACCTGTGCACAGGTAACATCCTGCAGATTGTCTCGGCTCCTGGTCAACCGTTGCTGCGGCCGCAGGGTTCCATGGTGATGCAGACTGTCCCCCAACAACCTGTAGCTGTGCCCAACACCACCTCGAGCACCCCGGGCACACCTCCGCCCACCTCCGCTACACCCACTGCTGCCACTGCCACCCCCACTTCTTCCTCAACCCCACAACCAGGTGAGGTCAGAGGTCGCATGAAATAGTCATCTTTGGCTGCAGACATTCTAAGGACTCTGTGTCAAAGAAGGAAGGCGGTAGTAGTGTAGTGGTTAAGGAACCTGGCTAGTGAGCAAGTAGCCTGAAAAGTTGTGGGTTCAAATCCCAGCTGCCACCGTTGTGCCCTTGAGCAAGGCACTTAACCCTGAGTTGCTCTAGGGGAGACTGGCCCTGAACACTTGATAGTTGATGAGTTGTAAGTCGCTTTGGATAAAAGCGTCTGCTAAATGCATAAATGTAAATGTAATACATTCTTTGGCTTTGCTGTTTGCTATTTGCGGTCACCACCATTACTAATGCCACCAACTCTGCCCCTCCAGAAACTGCAACCAATGGCAAGACCCCTACTTCCTCCGCACAAGCCATGTCACAGGTGATGGGCACACGTATACACACACACACACACACACACACACATACAGACACCCGCACACACAATTTACATTTTGTTAGTTTTCTCTAAAGATTACTATTTTTGTACTATTTTGTATATGTATATGTAGATATGTAAATATATGTAGATATTTACTTGTGTGTCCTTGCAGGAGTCAAGCGAGGAGCGTACTCCGCTCTCCCCCGAACGTCTCGCCCGTCTGCTGAGTGCCAATGAGCGCCGCTGCTCCCGTGCCGTGCTCTACGGCTGCGACCTCCTGCAGGCCTGCTCGGCACTCTCCCAGCGATGCCCCCCGCGCCCTTCTGCCAGCGTCCAGCCCCAGTGGAGCTGGGTGGGCAGCGTTGGCTGCCAGAGGGCTCGCCAGACCTGCGTGGGCACAGTGGCACCCCTGCGCTCAGCCCTGCTCTCCAGCATGGAGAGACTGGACTTCGGGGAGGATGTCACCAGAAGGTACAACTTAAGACAAGCATGTGTGCTGCTCAAAGCCATATAGCGTGTATAATCTCTGAAAGATGACATGAGGCGATAACCAGCTAATTTTCCATTGGTTCACAATGAGTAGTTCAACTGATGGAGAACAACGATGTCACCCAGCTCATTGAGTAAAAGAGAGCTTTTCTGGCTCTTAGAGTAATCGTGAACAAAAAAATCGACCACACACTAGTGACAAAAACCAAATAGCTTTAATAGCCGGAGTAGTCAAGGTGACGTCTCATCATTTCACCGCTCTCCCTCAGCCCTGTCTGGGGCAGTCACTCTCCATGGTGGCCAGCATGTGCTTCTGCTTGCCTCTCAAATGCATGCATATTAATGGCCCTGTTTGCCTTTGGCCTCTCAACTGGACTCCAAGGGAATCTACTCTCTCTTTCTGTCTTGATCCATCTCCTTGTGTCTCCAACTCTGTCTGTTTGTGTGTGTGTGTGTGTTTCTGTGTGTTTCTCTGTGTGTGTGTGTGTGTCTGTGTGTCCAAATGTGACAGTGATTCTCTCGCATGAATTGCATGGCTGTGCTCCAAATGTTTACATTAGTGTCAGCGCTCTGTTCAGTATCCTTTCTCTGCTTCTGAAGCAGCACCTGATTGTGTGATTGATGATTTCTCATTTGCATCCTCCTAATCTTGAGAATGGATTAAATGTTATAAGTTGTTTGTGTCTTGAGTTTGATTCTTGGCTTGCTTTTTGAATCCAGAGACTCGTTTTGTCATGTTGAGTGTAGGCACTTCAGCGAAATGTCAAAATTCATGATAATTCTGATTGAAATTTATTTATTTATTTATTTATTTTTATCTTTTGGTCCAGGTTTTCCTGTGTGGTTCCTGCTGCTATAGCCTCTCCTCCACAGATGTATGCAGCCAATCCTCCGGCTTCCTACACCCTGGAGCAGAAGTCCCTGATGCGCCGTCTCCAAGAGGCTGCTGCGCACCACTCCTCTGAGATCCACCGGGCAGCATGCGTCCCTCTGTTGTGTTTGCCTGACCGACAAGCTCTGGAGATGGACTCTGGTTAGTCACGCACAAGACCATTGACAGATATGGCAGATGGGTTCTTACCTATTACTATGACATATACCCCAACCCATATATGCAGAACAGAGATATTTATGAAGAACAGAAATCCATGTGGTGTTTCTAAAATGAAACATGTCGTGGTGACACGTCCTCTGACTTATCCTTTTGTTGTGTGTGTGTAGGTAAACTGGAGGCCCTGGCCATCCTGCTGCACAAGCTACGGGCAGAGAACCGCCGTGTGCTCATCTTCACCCAGATGCTGCGCATGCTGGACATCCTGGAGGCATTTCTGGACCACCGCCACCTCACTTATGTGCGTGTAGATGAGAGCCTGAGCATCGAGGAGCGTCAGGTACGGCCGACCTCCGCTAACGCCAACGCCGCCGCCACCATCATCATCGCCGTCGTCATTATTATTCTCCTCACTCTTCCTCACCTCTTGGACACGTTTCCTCATGTGCTTCCTCTTGGCTCTCATCTGCCTGCATGCTAGTTGTTGATATTGAGTCAAAGCGTTGAGGTAGAATTCACTGGAGTGGCAAAGCTATTCTGTCACCCATTCACTAGCGTTCATTTTCGAGACCAGGAAGTTGTCTCAGGAGGCAGGACATGAGTGGTTTTTTCCCATTCAAACTTAATGGAGGTGTCTCTGCTAGGACCCACCTCACAAACTTGCAGGACCCTGATACATCATAATATCTGGCACTTCAGTGAATTCTGCCTCAATCGGTCAAAGTTGGGTACAATTAATTTTAGCGCCCACAGCGTGCTTCTCAACAGCCACAGGCAATCTAGTTTCTCCCTGTCTCTGACACTGTGTGTGTGTGTGTGTGTGTGTGTGTGTGTGTGTCTGTGTGTCTGTGTGTGTTTGTTTTCCCCTTCTAACACCGGGATGTGCTGCCCTCTCGCAGCAATGCCGGCTCTTTAATGGGGACAGATTAACGAGCACTCTTCCCTCCCAGGAGGACCCTATTCCTCCTCAGGGCCTAAGAGATGCCGACAGTGATTCTCTGCATGGCTGGTGCTGCATGCAAGCATTACTGCTCCAATCGTTCCAGTTACTCTTCTGTGCTATGCCGCTATGCCTGTGTTCTTCATGTGTCACACTTGTCACAATTTAAAAATTCATCATTGTTTCTTATTCTCATCATATCATCTCTATCTCTCCATCTTTTCATCCAAACTCTGTTGTATGTTGACCATTGATTGTTAGGTCCCAGGCTTTTTTTGGTACCTCAGTCTTTGTGGTTCTGTGTTTTTTTTGGTTTGTTTGTTTGTTTGGTTTTTTGTTTTTTGTTATTGCAAATGACATGTTTGAGATTTGTACAGCGCAGGTAACCTCGATGTGATACTGACACTCCTGGTCTCTCTCCCCACCCAACAATCGCTGTTTTTCAGAAGCAGGTGAGGAGCTTCAACCGGAACCGGCAGGTGTTCTGCACCATCCTGACCAATCGTTGCTGCTCGGCCGTGGGGCCCGTGCTGGACGCCGACACTGTGGTGTTCTACGACACCGACCTGAACCCTAGCATGGACGCTCGGACCCAGGAGTGGTGTGACAAGATGGGGCGCTCCAAAGACATCCACATCTACAGGTCGGTGCCAGAGAGCTTCTGTTTGAGCTGCCTAGAGTGTTAAATAAGAAGTCATTGTTTTGTTATCTGTGTCGTTGTTTATCTCTTGAAGTCGCAAGTGGTCAGTCGTAAATGTCTGTCCAGTCAAACATAAATAAACATTAAAAAAACATAACTATTCAGAAAATGTGAGTATATGACGCATTTAGACATGCCTGCTATTACAAGTTTGTGTAACGTGTGTGTGTGTTCGTGTTCGTGTTTGTGTATGCAGGCTGGAGAGTGGGAACTCCATAGAAGAGAAGCTGCTGAAGAATGGCACCAAGGAGCTGATCAGAGAGGTGGCAGCGCAGGGCACTGACTACACCCTGGCCTTCCTCACCCAGGTTAGTGGACCCTGTGAACTCGCACACAGACACATTTAGAGAATGAGATGGACAGCGTCTAGACTTTGTGTACTATGAATTTGGCTGTCACTCTGTTGGAGTAGTGGAACATCACTTGTGTTTGCAAAATAACGTTGGAGTATTGGAACATTCAGATGTACTTGTAAAATAATATTGTAGTATTAAGTCTCTCTCTCTCTCTCCCTCCCTCTCTCCCCCCCTCCTGCCTCCCTTCCTCCCTCTCGTGTCCAATTCCTCCTCCAGCGGACCATCCAGGACCTGTTTGAGGTGGAGGCAGGCTCGGGGGAGAAGGTGGAGGAGTTTGTGGTGCTCCACCAGGAGCCGTCCCCGTCAGAGGCCATCTCCCCTCGTGTGGCGCGCCCTTACATCCAGGCCCTCAGCAGCATCAGCCTGGAGCCCACGCTCAACGAGGAAGGGCAGGAGGATGAGGAGGAGGACGAGGAGCTAGAGGACAAGAAGGAAACAGAGCAGAAGGAGGAGGTGAAGATGGAGGGAGTGGAAGAGATGGAGGCGGAGATGAAGGAAGAGGACTTGCAGCGGGAGGAGATTACTGCAGTGATGGACCAGGTAGCTTCTCCTCTACAACGACCTCTAGTAACCTCATAGTGGTTACTGATATGAATAGGTTTAGATATCGTTTGAATTTGATCAATTCTGATTCTGATTTCAATCCGTTTTCAGGTCTGTAAAGGTTGAAAAGGGAAGGGAAATGTTCAGCCTACCTATTTCTTCTTATTATTCTGGACATGTAGAATGTCATAACAGTAGTTGGGTAAAGTAACCAACTCGTGTATTTGCCAAGAACACATTGCTCAGTGTGGCATGACTTTCACCTAGACAAGAAGCCAAGCACACCTTTGCAGATGGCCTGTGTAAAGTTTAGGAACTAATAAATGAAGCCCAAGTTTAGGGAGAAGAAATAGGGTACCCAGTGCCCTCTTTTTCTAACTGGTTCAAATGTTCTACTTTCCTTACCTAACCTACTTTCGGTTCCCAATGGTAGCAATATGCCATGGAAACAAGTGTGTTTTGTTGATAGTGTGATCAGACTGCAGGGTGGGAGTCAGTTTCCCTCCTGGTAATTCATTTATTTCAGGTGCGCGCCACAAGCGCTGACGTCAGCTGCGGTTCTCAGGTGGGGATGTCATTGTTGTGTTGCGTTAAGCTGCGGGAATAATGGCTCCTCTCCTCTCTTGTGACCTCCAGCTGACCCCCATAGAGAAGTATGCCCTGCACTATCTGGAGTACCTGCACTGCAGGGAGGATGAAAGGATGGCCAAGGTGAGGGGCTTTCACCTTCTACTCTAGAATAGAATAGAAATCCTTCTACACTAGAATAGAATAGAAATCCTTCTTGTCCACATTGTGGAAATTCTGCACCCATGCACCCATGTGTTTAGGATGTTATGTTTATGGTTATTGAAGCAAATGCCTTTGGCTAAAGCAACTGTTGTTATATAAATACAAAGTCGAAAAAATGAAGACTAAGCCTATTAATAATAGCAGTCAAAATATTATGAACATAAAAACATTGTAAAAGAGAAAAACAAATGTGATGAATCCTATGCAGACTGGTATAGGCAGTGCAGTGATGTGTGTGTGTGTGTGTGTGTGTGTGTGTTCAGGAGCGTATTGAGAGCGCTAAGCATGGCTGGGAGCTGCAGCAGCAGCAGAGGCTGAAGGTTGAGCAGGAGGAGAGGCTGATCATGCAGGAGGAGGAGGATCTCTTTACCTACACCAGAGAGGACGCCTACAACATGGTAACCCCCCAAAACGCACACACACTACATGAGCCTCTGTCCGATATAGTGTCTTTCCTGGGCTAATCACGGTTTCTCTTTCTGTCTTTATCAGGAGTACGTGTTTGAGCATGAAGACGGACAAACTGAAATCATGCCGGTAAATAGGTGTTACATTTCTTAGTTAAAGGGATATTCTGGAGCATTTCAACTCTTCAGCCCTGTTGATTGAGGTCGCTGACTGAACAGGTCAAAGAAACTCATTTTCAGTTGAAATTCTCTTGCCCAGATCTGTCAGTGTTAGCTGCCAGATCGCTATTCAATTAGCAGGCTGTTGTATGAAATGTTCTCATTTTCCCCTACCTTTTTGACCACGGACAACAGAGTTGAAATGCTCCCTTTAATTGCATTCAAACTGGAAGGCTACCCACACAATTAGATACAAAAAGACTTGCGAATTAGAATTCCAAGTCAAAACAGCACAAGTGTAATCTCTCCTCCTAAACCTTCTTGTGTTTTGTATGCAGCTGTGGACCCCACCAACGCCCCCGCAGGATGATAATGACATCTACATTGACTCGGTCATCTGCCTGATGTATGACACAGCACCCATGCCAGAGTTCAAACTCCCACCTGTGTATGTGCGCAAGGAGCACAAGAGACTCAAGATGGACCCATCTGGTGAGTATGACCCCTCTTCCTCGCTCTCCCTCTTCCAGTCCCGCTCACACACACACGCGCACACATTTCTTACGGTTCAAATATTCAAGTACTGTCTGTTGAAGTACGTTCTTTGTGTCTTGTGACTAATCTCATGCTCATCAAGTATTTTTGTTTTTTTGTGCTTCTGTGTTTGTGTGCGTGTCTGTGTATGTGTGTGTGCGCATTTCTGTCTCAGCGGTGGGCCGCAAGAAGAAGAAGGGCCACGGCGAGGCGGTGATCCCGCCGCGCTCGCTCTTCGACAAGGCCAGCCTGCTGAAGGTGCGGCGCGAGGGCAAGGAGCCAAAGAAGAGCTTCTCCCTCAAGCAGCAGGCGCCCTTCCCCAAGCCGCTGCCTGCCCTGGTCAAACCGGCCGCCGAGGCTGGACAGGACAACCCCGAGTGGCTCATCAGCGAGGACTGGGCCCTGCTGCAGGTAAGAGCCTCCCCCAGCGCACCTGAGACAGAGACAGTCCTAGGCCTACCCTCATCCATCCAGGGTTTCCACAGGGTCATAAAGTCATTAAAAAGTCTAGAATTTTTAAAAAAGATGAACTTGTTGAAACCTGGTCCATTCCTGTTTTTTTGTCTATGTACAGTGACAGTTCATCTTATTTGTATTTTTGCCATTGTCAAAGTCTTACACAGACTTAAATACAGATTTATTTGTGTTATTTTTTCTCCGTTTGTCTTGTTTTATAGATTTAGGATCAGAATTACTAAATATACTTAATATAAAGATAATTGACAGCTGTAAGTTTAGGTTAATGCATGACAAATCAAATGTTGAGGTAGGTAGGCACTGAGTGGGTATTGATGTTAATTGCCTCCTGTGCTGTGGTGTGCTTTAGGCTGTGAAGCAGCTGCTGGAGCTGCCTCTGAACCTGAACATCGTGTCTCCGGCCCACACCCCCAACTGGGACCTGGTGAGCGACGTGGTCAACTCCTGCAGCCGGATCTACCGCTCGCCCAAGCAGTGTCGCAGCCGTTACGAGAACGTCATCATCCCCCGCGAGGAGGGCAAGGTCAGCCATCTCACACACACACACACGGCATTCAGGGAACCTACTTTATGCTAACTAAACCAAATGTTCCTATTCTGATTTCTCTCATTCAGTGTAAAGCATTAGCCAGCGTAGTAAACCCTGTCATGTATCAATTCACGCTCTCACTATCTAACTGCATGACTTAGACTGGCAAATATCAGTAAATATCTTTGCTAACATAGCGCTGTTATTGTTATGGTCTTTAAACATACTGTTAAATAGCAGTGTTCTCTTTCCTGTCCCACTTTAGCTGATGTACGAGGCTAATCCCAAGAAGAAGACCAAGAGCATTTATAAGGTATGAAACACATGGGACTCAGAGGGCTAAAACATCTGCACATTATAATATTTGTCCAGCCTGTTGATTCTCATAATCCATCCAAGTGAATTAATAAAGCAGTCATTGTCTTGACCATTGTGACGTTTTTCTGTAATTGTCCGTGTGTGTGTGGGCGCATACGCAGTCCAAGAATAGCCGTCCTCTGCGTACATGCCAGATCTACACGCAGGACGACAACGCCACCCACATGCAGCTGTACAGCAGCCGTTTTGAGCTCATGAAGATCATCGCCAGCAAGAGGAGCCCCCCTATCAAACCATTGTAAGACCTGCTCCCACCATTCCAACAAACATCACATCTCATTATGCTATATTACATTAAATGACATCAATGATATCACATTACTTACCCTCATCCAATCAGATATGATCAATTCCAGTATACATGTACAAGATTTAGCCCTCTAGTCATGTAAACCAAATCAGTGAACCCCCTCAAACTGTTGGAAGATGTACTTTAAAACTCATAATGGATGTCAGGTCCTGGTGTGTTTGTGTCATGAGTGAGTGTTGGTTTCTGGTTTAATATTCCCCCTGTTGTTTTTTTTGTTTGTTTGTTTGTTTGTTTTTCAGACTGGGTATGAATCCATTCCAGAAGAACCCCAAACATGCCTCTGTTCTGGCAGAGAGGTAACATCAGCCTCCATAGTTCATTTATGAAAGTCAATTAAATTGAATAGAATCAAGATGAGGGCAAACATGGTTAAAGTGATAACAGATCATGTGATCTGACCTGCCATGGCCTACTACTAGCAAGGGTGGAACTTGAGAAATAACTTGAGTGCTGTGGTGCGATTGTGTGTGTGTTTGTGTTTTTGTTTGAATGGATCGGACGGTACTTATCTTAAGGCTTACATCTGATGTCTTTGTTATTTCAGTGGGATCAGCTACGACAAGCCACTGCCCCCAATCCAGGTGGCATCACAGCGAGCAGAGCGAATTGCCAAGGAGAAGAAGGTGTGTGTGTGTGTGTGTGTGTGTGTGTGTGTGTGTGTGTGAGAGAGTGAAATAATATCAGTCACAAGGGCTTTTTCGAGCACCGTTTTAAAAAAAATAGCAGTGTAACGTCAGAATAAGATGCCTGACATTCAGTGCTCTCTGACTCATTATTTCTGAGAATTTTTTTACGTTGTAAACATCAGCCAACCAAAACATTAAAATGTCAAACTAACAGCATGGGGTGTAAACCAGGCGCCCTTGTTCTGTAAACAAGGTCAACACTACACATTTGAATTACAGTGTGGGGTGCCCCCTGTCCTGTGACAAGGTAGGCATGAGAACCTTTATACAAGTGCTAACAGCACATACCCCCCTCTGTCTCTTTTCTTTTCTTTCTTTCTTTCTTTCTTTCTTTCTTTCTTTCTCTCTCTCTCTCTCTCTCTCTCTCTCTCTCTCTCTCTCTCTCTCTCTCTCTCTGTCTGTCTCTCCCATCCCCCTCCCTCTCTCCCTCTCCCATCCCTCTCCCTCCCTCTCTCTCTCTCTCTTTCTCTCCATAGGACCTGGCCGAAAGGCAGCGGGCCCAGCAGCTAGCGCAGCAGCAACAGGCGGCAGCAGCGGTGGCAGCCGGAGGCCCCCAGGCTCAGGCCGGAGTGGCCCAGCCCCAGGCCCAAGCTCAGGCCCAGGCAGCTGGGCAGGTGCAGGCGGCAGGAGTCTCCCAGCAGGCCACCGTGGCCGGAGCTGCCGCCGTGCCCAACACCGCAGTACTGGTGAGGGGGAGGCCGATGGCTAAATCCCAATGTCTCACCTTAGTCCTAAACCCTTAAATCTCAGACTTAAAGGATTATTCCGGGGTTGATCAACCTATGGCTCTTTCATTAAGATGACTGGGTGCTGTCAGTAGGAGAAAATTTTGTACGACATGGATGAAACCAGCGAACCAGCAATTAACGCTAACTCATGAAGGCAAAGAAAACTTTTCTGAGTTTCTGTGCCCACACCGGTTAGTCTTATGTGCTGTTTAGGCCATAATAACCCTTTAACTGGCCTGAATCAGCAAGGCTTGAAGTTGGTTCATGCCTGTAAAGTATTTAAGGGGGAGTTGAGATTCAGCCACTATGATGATGCATTATTACAATTACAGAAGTAAAGAACTTGTGTGTGAACTGAATTAGTTGGCACTTGTCTGAATAGCAGTTGCATTTTCTTTCCTCCCTAGGCTGGCGCTATTAAAACCGCCGGAACAAGCATCCAAACAGGTAGGGTCCACTTTCATAATGTTGAATATTCAATAGCGATGTGGTGGAGTTGTTGTATTTCCTGCTCTGATTGACATTGTTTCTATGTGTGCACCTATCAGCCACTGTTGGTGGGAATGTAAACACCGTAAACATCGTAAACACCGTGCCTGGAGTTCCCGCGGGGCAGTTCCAGGCCAACAAGCGCTTGGCCTCTCCAGTCATCCCCGGAGCCCTGTCTGTACGTACAACTCTCCTCTCATACATTACACTAGTCATCAAAGCCTAGAGATTCATGCCTCTAACACAGCCTCTGGAGATGCAAAGTGAATCCTCTTTGCTTAGTCTCCTTATACAACTACTCTGAGCTTCTTCTTATTATGGCTATTCAGATGACAATAGTGATCCATTGGCTCCATCACATATCCTTCTGCATTTTGGATGTGAGGTGTGTCATTTCAGATTTCACTTAGCTGCTCCTGACTGGTCGTTTTCTACTGCACAAGCAAGGCACTCTGCTTTCATCAGTTAATGGTGTCGCATTAGATGGATTAATTTGCATAAGGTTGAGCCGAACTTCTGACACCTTCACGAGATGCTTTGCACGACGATTCGTCACACTCCTTTGAAAATGAACATGAAATGTGTGTTGTACATGGCCAGTGGATCTCCACGGTGACTTTGTCTTGCTCTGTCTCTTTTTTTTCTCTCTCTCTCTGTCTGTCTTTCTCTCCTCCACCTCTCTGTCTTTGTTTTGTGTTTCTCTCTCATGCTGTCTGTCTGTCTCCCTCCCTCTTTCTCTCCTTCATCTCTTTGTCAGGCGGCGGGTACGGCTGCGGCTCAGGTGGTGCACGCTCAGCAGAGAGCCGTCCCCACTGCAGCTGCCCCTGCAGAGGTCGCCGCTATAGCAACTGGCCACGTGGTCCGGGCGGTCACTCCAGTAACCGCCTCTGCGGTCGTTTCAACCAACCTGACTCCGGCCCAATCACAGACTCGCTCACTGGTCACTCCTGGCACTCTAGGTACTGTGTGTGTGTGTGTGTATATGTGTGTGTGTGTGTGTGACATGCTCACTCCAAAAAGTGCTCCTCTGTGCTCAGGCTGTAATGTGTCCATTTGGATTTTTGACCTGACACACACACACACTCTCTCTCTCTCTCTCTCTCTCTCTCTCTCTCTCTCTCTCTAGCTGCAGGTATGCAGGTGAATCAGGGGAAGTCCATCACTCAGGCTCATCTGCAGATTCTCAGGCAGCAGCAGCTCCAGCAGCAACAGCAAGGAGCCTCGCCCCAGATTAAAGCTGTGGGTAAACCACAACAGGTACGTACACACACACACACACACACACGACACTCAGACACACCATAACTGTGTTTTCACAAGCCAGATATAACACTCACACTTAAACTACAGACACAACCCAAAGACCCAAAGAACCCCTCCTCTTTCAGACCCAACCTCACACAAACTCACTCACACTCTCTCTCACACACACACAATCACTCACACACTTACACACTCATAACTCACACACACACAAAATCACTCACTCACACTTTGTCTCTCTCTCTCTCTCTCTCTGTCTCTCTTTCTCTCTCTCTCAGGCTGAGTTGCTGAAGTTACAGAAACAGAAGCTCCAGTTGGCTCAGCAGCAGCAGCAGCAAGTGGCAGCAGCAGTAGCAGCGGCCCAAGGCACGCAGCCTGGCGCCGCCCAGCAGCAGGCCCAGCAGGTCCAGACGGCGCCGGCCGCCACCCAGGCCAACCCCCAGCTGGCGGCTGTGGCCGCCCCCAGACCCGGGGCTGTCCTGACGGGCACGGTGGCCAACCTGCGGGTGGTGAGTGACGTGCTTTCAAAAAAAAAAAAAAAACAATAATAACAACACACCAAGGCAATTCTTTTGCATGCCAAAATAATACTTTAGCAGAGGGCGTCCTTTGGACCCCAGAGGGTCACATTGTTCAAGTCCCACAAGCTATATCCCCAATAACACCCCATGTCTCTCTCCCTCTCAGCTCTGGTCACTCATCACTGGCGATTCTAGCAGTGGTAGCTAGCGGTTGGTTAAGGAACCTGGCTAGCATGCTAGTAGTCTGGTTGTGGGTTCAAATCCCAGCTGCCACCGTTGTGCCCTTGAGCAAGGCACTTAACCCTAAGTTGCTCTAGGGGAGACTAGCCCTGAACAATTGATGGTTGACAAAATGTAAGTCACTTTGGATGAAAGTGTCTGCTCAATGCATAAATGTGTGGTTGTGCTGTAGGTGAATATGGGTCATATTAGCCCTGTATGAGCTGACCTAATGTGTAAAGTGCTCTTGCAATGAAACCACAGGCTTTTCCTGCTCTGAAGGTCTTCTGTTGGAACAGGATGCTGTGGTTGTGTTACTTGTCTGTCAAAAAACCAATGACCTAAAAATGGCAGTTGTCAGTAATAAGCACATACTTACTCTACAATACATGTAGAACAGTCCCATGCAATTCATAGAAAGAGTGTAGGTTTAGTCAGACCAGAGTCCTGCACGGGTTTGGGCACCCCGGTGACCCACAAATTTTGATGAAACGGGTGAAAAACATTCTACTGTGTGGGATACAGGTTTGGGTCGGGCCGGACGCAGTGAGTGTGCGGTTCTAATTTCTCAAAATGTCTAAAATATAGGTTCCAAAGATTTTTGGTTTGCAAGTGACGTGAAGTCCACGATGAAATGTATTTGGAGGTGGTCCTACCAGTTAGTCCATGCACGTACCCTCACCGAACACCACTTTCACTTTTGGGCACATCTGCTCTCAGCGCTGGAGCAAGATTTCCCTTGTGCTGAATAGGCCACGTTAAATCAGGAGCGGAGGTGTCGACTGAGACCAAGCAGTTTTTTGACACACCATTCTAAATGACTAAAGATAAAGATATAAGATGGCAGAGATTGGACTTGCAGTTTTAATGGTTGTTATTTATATTGAACGGGACAGGTCGGTTGCAAAATTTTATTTTTATACGGGTCAGATGCAGTTTTAAGTATTACGGGTATGGAAGCACTTTACAAAATTTGACCTGTGCAGGACTCTGATTTAGACTCAGCCTGCAGAACATGTCAATTTTGTGTGGTCTCGGTTCTTAAGCCATGCATCATGTTGTTGTGTTACTTCTTCACATAGCCTGACATTGTCTGTCTCCCCCTTCCCTCAACTTCTCTCCTCCTCTCCTCTCCTCTCCTCTTCTCTCTCCCTCTTGACCCCCCCTCCTTTTCTCTCCTCTTTTCTTTCACCTCTCGCTCTCTCTCTCAACCCCCTCCCCCTCCTTCTCCCTTCCTCTCTCTCTCTTTCTCTCTCTCTCTCTCTCTCAAACCCCCCTCTTCTCTTCTGTTCTCTCCTCTCTCTTCTCTCTCGACCCCCCTCTTCTCTCTTGTTTCAGGCGCGTGTGCAAACTCAAGGCCAGCTCCCAGCACAGGCAGCCCAGCCGGCTCAGGTGGCTCTCTCCAAGCCTGTGGTGTCGGTGCCCACTGTGGTGTCCTCCGCTGGCGTCACCACCCTTCCCGTCACCGTGGCCGGCATCAGCGTGGCCATCGGGCCGGCACAGAAAGCAGGTAGGGGTCTGTGTGTCGGTCTCTCTCTTTCTTTCTTCCTTCCTTCCTTCCTTTCTTTTCTTTATTAATTTCCAGCGCTCCAGCGGTGGTGTTCGGTGAGGGTGCATGCATGGACTAACTGGTAGGACCACCTTCAAATGCATTTCATCGGGGACTTTAATTTTCCTGCTTATTTTCCTTCTTTTCTCCCTCTGTCTTTCTTTCAATATTTCCCTCCCTCCTCCCCACCCTCCTAGGTTGTATGTATGTGAGTGTGTATTAAGCACAGACTTGTCTTGTGTTCGGGGCCAGGTGGGCAGGTGGTGACTCACCCGTTCCAGGTGCAGCTCCTGCGGCAGAAGCAGCAGCAACAGCAGGCAGCGGCCGCTCAGGCCGCAGCCGCTGCCCAGCAGAAAGCAGGCCAGCCTCAGCAGACCCCCGCCACAGTACAGCAGAAGGTACCACACACACACACACACACACACACACACACACACACACACACACACACTCTCGTGGCATTGATCACTGAGTCAGATTTTTGCAGATGTTGCTTGCTAACTGAAGCTGTGGTAGAACCCTAGGACAACCAACATTTATGTGTGTGTGTGTGTGTGTGTGTGTGTGTGTGTGTGTGTGTGTGTGTGTGTGTGTGTGTGTGTGTGTCTGTGTGTGTGGGTGTGACAGTGAGTCTGTGTGTGTGTGTCAGTGTGTGTGTGTGTGTGTGTGTGTGTGTGTGTGTGTGTGTGTGTGTGTGTGTGTGTGTGTGTGCGCGCGTCATAGTTGGCCACAGGGCAGGCAGCCCAGGCCACCCAGCAGCAGCAGAAGGTGGCATACGCAGCCACCACTCAGCTCCAGCAGCCAATCAAAACACAGTACTACACCACCATCGCACAGCCCCAAAAGGGTGCCGCCACACAGCAGATTCAGGTAAGTGCACATGTGTGCAAACACATGCTCACGCACACACATGTCTGTAAATGAATTTTCAGAATCATCATGGTAGATTACAGTTACAAATAGTCGTCTGACAAGACGTCTGAATATTCGTCACACACACACATTCACGCTCCTACGTACAGAAAGTCCAGCAGATTTAGCCACATATACAGTAGTGGCTGTGGACCACCAGGCATATGGAATGACTTACAGCGCACACCCATACATCCCCCACTAGGGCAGACATACACACATACATATAAGCTTCCATGTGCTAAATCCAGGTCCAGCGTGTGTGGTTTCATTCCCATCCCCTCGGTCACCTCATCCTTCCAGCCGAGTTCTCAGCAGAGACTCCGCTAACCAGCAGCTTTACCCACAGCTACGTCTGGAGGCATCATGCGAAAATAGCCCTGTTAAATACTTTCAAGTTTAGGCCCCACTCTCAGAGGAGTGTGTGTGAGTGTGTTGGTCTGTTTGTGTGTGTGTGTGTGTGTGTCTGTCTGTCTCTGTATACCTGTCTGTGTGTGTGTATCTGTCTGTCTGTCTCTGTTAGTTTGTTTGTGTGTATGTGTGTGTGTGTGTGTGTCCTTAGGTGTGCTTGTCTACCTAGAAGTGCTTTGTGACTCATGTCCTGTTTGCTTCTAGGTTGCTAAGCTCCCCCAGATAGTACAGCAGCAATCCACAGTAGCCAATATGCAGCAAATAGTGTCCTCTCCCCAGCAGGTAAGAGACTCAGGGCTTCTGTGTGTGTGTGTGTGTGTGTGTGTGTGTGTGTGTGTGTGTGTGTGTGTGTGTGTGTGTGTGTGTGTGTGTGTGTGTGTGTGTGTGTGTGTGTGTGTGTGTGTGTGTGTGTGTGTGTGTGTGTGTGTGTGTGTGCACGCGTTTCTACGTGCATGCATGTATGCATACATGCAGTGGCTGTACAGGAAAAAATGTACCTCCCCCACTGTGAGGCGTGTGTGTGTGTGTATGTGTGTGTGTCTACATGGGTGTATAAGGTCAGCCCTCCCTCCTGTACCCCATCAGACCAGCAGTCTTGTGGAATGTGGGGGTATAGTATTAGAGACTGTCCCAGTGCTCTACTCGAGAGTCCTCTCATGTTCTCACATAGTCCCGTGCCTCCACCATCTCTCATCTCACTCCTGCCACTCATTACACATACGCTTCATCAGCCTCTCTCTCTCTTTCATCCCATCCCTCTCTTTCTTTCCTCTCTCTCTCTCTCCTTTTTCTCTCCCTTGCATCTTTCCTTATCTGTCCTGACTAATTCAGTCTGGACACAGACTCAGCAAGATGTCGCCTCGCTGATTGTATTTTCCTGGAGAAAGTCTAATTATCCTCCCTTCCCCTCCTCTCCGCTCCCTCCTCTTTTACCTTGCTTATTCCTTTAACATCTCTCCTCTCTCTCTCCCTCTCTCTCTCTCTCCTTCTCGCTGATGTGCTTCTTCCCTGTTTTCTCCCATGCTCTTCTCTCTCCCCCTTGTTCCTCTCTCTATCCATCTCTCTCTACCTTGTTCTCTCTCTCTCCCTTGTTTCCTCTATCTCTCTATCTTTCTCTTTTTCCATCTTTCTCTTTCCCCTTGCTCTTCTCTCTTCCCCCCCCCCCCCCTTCTCTGTTCTCTCTCTCCCTCTCTCTCTCAGATCCAGGCGCAGCCCCAAGCAGTAGCCCTGCCTCAGGGGGCGGGTGCCGGCTCGGGAGCGCAGGCCCAGGTGCAGGTGATCCCCGCCGCCTCGGCCGCCGCTCAGGTAGTCCAGCAAAAACTCCTGCAGCAGCAGGTCGTTACGGCAACAGCCGCCGCCGCCTCCCCACAGATGCAGACCCCGCCACCACACAGCCCCGCCCAGCAAGGCACAGCAACAACTCAGGCTGCTGCCGTGGCCTCCACGGCAACTGAGACCCCTGCCCAGGCGTCACCGGCCCAGGGCAAAGGTCAGACACGTGGTGGGGCGGCTGTGCGTTCGAAGGCCCCTGCCAAGCCCAGCGGAGGCAGTTAGAACATCTCTTCATCCTCTTCCTTGTCCTGATCCTCTTCTTCACTACCACCAAGCAAGAGATCTACAGGGAGATGTGCGAAAACACTTATGGACCACTGGGACACACACAGTGGCCTACAGACAGATCACTGGACCATCTGATACACACTCACACTCACTTATATTCCACTAGGGGATAGTGTCCAATAGACTTAACTCACCTTCCCTGAGTAGTGTGTGGGGCCATGTGGATCCATAACAAATATTTAGTGTACAAGAAAGAGTAGAGTGATACTGTGTGTGTGTGTGTGTGTGTGTGTGTGTGTGTGTGTGTGTGTGTGTGTGTTCAGATTTATGGAATTGTGAGTCTAGGTACTTGTCAACCCCTTGACCAGTATGACTCGCATCCAATTCTTATCTCTACACACACTCAGTCACATAGCCTCACCTTATGTGTGTTTTCTTGAAGCATCTGTCTATGCATATTTCAGCAGTCAGAACTTTCCCCTCTTCTGGCTCTCCTTCATTTCCAGTGGCCCATGTCTGTCTGTCTGTCTGTCTGTCTGTCTGTGTGTGTGTGTGTGTGTGTATCTATGTAGTTACACACACACACACATACACACCTGGCGGTGTGTACATGTTCACACTCCCATCAGATCAAAGCGCTGCCGGTGGTGATGGTGTCAAGGAGTGGCTGAAGGGTGGGTGAGTGCATGGGGTGGGTGGTGGTGTCCACTCACAGCCACAGATCCTCTGGGACAACTCCACTCCTGGCTGTGGCTCAACTCATCCTTTACAGACTAGTCATACGTTTGCATGTTTAAAAAAAAAAAAAAAAAAAAAAAAGACTAAAAAAAGGTACAAGAAAGAGAATGACAGAGAAGCTATGTCTCTCTAGACTTTCTCTCAAAGCCGGCTAAGTGACGCCTAGCCACCCTATTTACACATCTGTGTTTTTGTTCATACTGTTTTATACTCTGATTTAAAAAGAAAAAATATTCTATCTGCATTTTGTTTTTTTGTAATAACGGCTCCACCACCAGGACCCTTTCAGCTGGCATGGTGTAATTTGAGGCAGGCAGAATAAATGTCTCCCCTCCTTAATATGTAATATATATTACACCTTCTTGACTATCATCGTGTGGTATTGTAACATAGAGGACTGTGATTTAGTGCGTCTCAGGAGGCAAGGCTTTCCATGCTAGCTAGCTTTGAGGGACAGTGAGGGACAGTGACCAAGGTGTGCTCACTTCAGCATACCTCAGAATGTGTTCGTTTGTTTGGCTTTTTTTAGTCTATTCCACAGCCCTATCTGTGGGAATGTGTTCTGTCGAGGGGATGTCAGAAAGAGGTCTTGCCTTGCTGATAATCTGATATAGTGGTTGTTACCATAATCCTACATCGCATCACCAGCTTGTATGTAAGAGAAACTGGATTAGAAAATATTGCTTGTGTGTTCATAATGTGATTGTTCATCAATGGCTCTTTCTCCCTTTAAATAGCCACCATGATGCTTTTTTTTTATAATATATGTATCAGATGTGACACTGTACACCTGTATGTTAACATTATTCAGTGTATGATCTCCATTCTGTGTCCTTTTTAAAGAGCAGTTGATGTGTGTGAGTGTAAATGTGAGCATGTGTGTAGGTGTGGGCAGGACAGCCATGTAAATAATGATGGCAAACAAACAACAACAAAAAAAAAATCATTTGTACATGTAAAGTAGTTGTGGTTTCATTGGAGTTTTTTTCCACCAAACTGTATAAAGTGTTTTCATTTTTATACACACTCACTTGGTCTGGGTCTCTTTGATGCTTGTCTAGTCTCTCTCTTTCTCTCTCTTTCTTTCTCCCTGTCTTTCTCTCTTTCTTTCTCTCTCTCTCTCTCTCACTCTTACCTTTTTTTTCTTATGTATTTTCAATCCCTGTTTCACCTCAGGCCAAACTGTGCGGAGTTGATGTATATTTATAGTTGTAATCCAGTTGGTGAATCACTGTGACATAACGCATGCATAACAGATGCACACGGCACTGGCATGAAGGCCCTGCTCTGATGTAACCCTGTTGGCCCCTGTGGGCTACTAATCCACACCCTCACACAGACAGGGAGAGAGAGGGAGAAAAACAGATGCAAATAGAAGCATTCATTCAGACACAATGACTTACAGGACCTACACAGTGCCAAAGCTGCTTCTGTCTTTGGTTATTGTTGATGGAATGGAGATTTATAAGCCATAAATTATATATATATATATACATACATGCACACATGCAGTGTATTGGAGCATGTGTGTGAGACGAAGGCCTAAGGTGCGCTGTTCATGAAAGTATTCAGGGGAGAATCCGTGTTTGCCTCTTGCATAACTGTTGTGAGCCTGAGGAGTAGCCGTGTGTGTCTGCTCAGTGGAGCAGAGCTGCTGACCAGAGCACAGCTGTCAGTTGTTGAGAAACTACACCTCCAGACTGCAATGCAGAAATACTGAGACTCAGCAAACCCTGTAAACGCACACACACATAGACACGAGCATCCCAGTCACGTACACATGTGGTCAGTGGCCGTGGAGCAATGAATTCATTCTAGGTTGCGCTCAGCGGACTCTCAGCAGACTGGCTTTGAAAACCCCTTTGCAACTGAAAACGCGCTGTGGAATGTCTGGCCTTGTACCTCTGTTGGATAGGGTGCAGGGGTCAGGGTAAAAACATTTTGAAACTGTATGTGTGACAAATGACATTACCAATTAGTTTTCAACACTAGAGGGCACTGTGGCATTTTCTTCTGCCATAATGGGCCATGATGAATAGAAATGACTCCATGCATAGCCACCCATATGCACACACACACACACACTTGCATCTTTTTCAGTGTAATCTCTCTTCCCCCCTCAATAGCTACTCTCCCTTCTTTATCCCTTTCTCTGCCTGGCGAATGAGCCGCCCTCTAAGTAAACCAAGTCTGACAGGAGAGGTGAAGTGGAACGATGAAGTACAAGAAAAAAAAAAGAAAAGATGGAGAGAGAAGGGAAAGGCATCTGGACATAGCTTTTTCCTAGATACTGTGTGTGTGAGAGAGAAAGAGAGAGAGAGAGACTGCGTCTGTATGTATGTGTGTGAGAGAGAGAGAGAGAGAGACTGCGTCTCTCTGTGTGTATATGTGTGTTTGTGTGTGTGTGTGTGTGTGTGAGAGAGAGTGACTGCATCTCAGTGTGTATGTGTGTGCGTGAGAGAGAGAGAGAGAGTGACTGCGTCTGTGTGTGTGTGTGTGTGTGCGCGGCTCTTCCTGATCAGGTTGAAGTGCACAAAGGCAAAGTATTAGCCATAATAGAGGCTTTGTTACCACCCATTACCCACTACCTATTTTATTCCCTTTCAACCGTCCTCACCCATGTGTTTTGCTCATCTAGTTCAACACTCCCATTTTGTTCCTGACAATCTAGACACGAGCATTTTATGTATATGTACATGTTTATGTATATTCTCTTATATATATGAATATATATGTATATTCCATTCTGTCTGTAGAATCTGTAGTTGTCTTGTGATTTTGTGTCGTATTGGTGTGTGTGTGTTGGTGTACATGCATGCGTGCATGTATTATGACATATTGTGTAATTTTTTGTATTTTGCGTAGGTGTGTGTGTGGTGGTGGGAGCATATGAATGCTTTTGATTAACATGCAAGGCCTTAATGGAATAACATCTTTAACATCTCACATCTGCTGTGTCTTTGGCAAGCTGTGTGTTTGCGTGTGAGAGCAGCCCAGAGCAGAGAACATGAGAGAGAGAGAGAAAGGCTGTTGGAGTGCCTGCGCTCAGATTGATGAGTCACTCAGGTCATTTCTAACCTGGCCCCCGGGGCCAGCAGCACTGATTATGACTCTAGAGGACCATCACCTTGGAAATGGGTCATCCAACCGGAGGGAGAGATGGGATGGGATGGAGGAGGTGGATAAATATAAGGGGAGGGTGATGAAGAAGAGGAAGAAGATGTGGTGTTCTTGTGTCAGTGGCCTGTGGTGATTCTGGTGGAGAGCTGCAGACCAGTGAGGTCCAGAGAGGAAGTTTGGGATGGGATAGCAATGTGTGTGTGTGAGTGTGTGTGTGAGAGAGAGAGAGAGAGAGAGAGAGAGAGAAAGACTGAGGCCAGTAGTGAGTGTTTGGCCTTTGTTCTCTGTGTGTTTTGTGTGTGTGTTTGTGAACAAAGGTGAGATAATTGCAGGCTGAGAATGGATGGTCTTTCACCTTGAAAGGGGATGTGTTTACAGGGGTATGTGGGGGTGTGGGTGTGTGTGTGCACACATGTGTGTTATGAATGGTTGCCCTTTCACCTTGAAAGCGCTGAATGCATGTGTGTGAGAGAGAAATAGTCCAATGGAGAATATTTGGCCTTTCACCTTGATATCACAGGGTGTGTGTGAGTTGAGTGTGGTGTGTTTAAGAGTGTAAGGGGGTTGGGTGAGCTCACTATATGGAGGGAGCTTAAGGACAGTGGATAAATCACAGCACTTTAGCTGCCTAATTCACTCCATTAGAGACACAACATTCTCTCTCTCTCTCTTTCTCTCTCTCTCTCTCTCTTTCTCTCTCTGCATGCATGCACACACACACATACACACACACTCTGAGCTGAGGGAAGTTCTGTGAAATGCCCTTGACAGGAAATGTTTTCTAGTGTGTGTGTGTGTGTGTGTGTGTGTGTGTGTGTGTGTGGCCATCTCTCTACTCTCTCAGGGTCACTCTACTCCCCAGAGGCCCCTGTGCAAGCAGCATTGCTCCCATCTCTGAGAGTCTCCAATAGGTTGGCTATACATACAACTCTGTAGAAAACCTTTCCTGTCAAGGACATTTCACAGAACTCAACTCAGAGTGTGTGTGTATGTGTGTGTGTGTGTGTGTGTATGTCTGTGTGTGTGTGTGTGTGTGTGTGTGTGTGTGTGTGTGTGTGTGTGTGTGTGTGTATGTCTGTGTGTGTGTGTGTGTGGATGTGTGTGTGTGTGTGTGTGTGTGTGTGGATGTGTGTGTGTGTGTGTGTGGATGTGTGGATGCATACAGTGTTGTGGTGTCTTTGTGTGTTTGTTTGAAGAGCTACTCTGTCTCTGCACTGTAGACTTTGTGAATAAATATCTCTAGAAACACAAAAGCCTTAGTTGTTTTTCCGCCAGAGGTTTGAGGCCACAGAAATGTGCTTTTGAAATACTTTATTTTAGGGGTCTTTGATGATTGTATTGCCACAGTTGATTCCTGCTTCCTGGTTGCTTTACTTGTTGGAATGCTAATGCAAAGCCTTCATTATCCTCCTGTAGTCTTCCACAAAGCCTTGTCTGTCCTTGGGACAACCCATAAACACAAACATAACAATTGATCTCTCATTCTCTGATGGCCGGCAGCCTAACCACAAGGTAGTGGACGGTCGACACCAGATGCCTCGGCCCATTCCCAAGCCAGTGTATGACCACAAGGTCATTTACTTCAGCAAGAGTCCCCTTGACAGCAGCACCAGGGTAGCCATGTCATCTTATCTCATTGCACCAAATATGTTGACACACAAGTGCCACACAGTGTCAGCCTCTGCCCCTGGCCACTGCCACTGCACAGCATGCCGTCATCATCACCAGCCACTTCCTGGTCTGGAGTTGAGCACGCTTGAAACTCGACTGGAAAGCCCAGCCTGCCAGTCAGCTGATTAGAATGTCTCCTAAAGCATCGGAGGGAGGTTTGCTAACATTCTACATGCACAGCGAGGCTAGCTGGCATCTGTTAACACCAGCATGGCCTCTCTTTCAGCTTCATCGCCAGTAACTGGAAGGCCTACTCCAGCTTCCTAGACCCTTTCAGGTGGTTTGTGAGTGACACACCAGGGACTGTTTTTTGACCTTACATGTGTATGAATTTAGAACATGAAAACAGCTCACCAAAACAAAAAACAGCAATCTTAAGGTGGGCAAAAAACATTCATGGACACCCTTTGGTATTCAAACTCTAAGATGGACTTTCCTTGGTATTAAAAGTAGCTAATTAGATAATTATCCTGCTGTGTAGCTTAAGCTAGGCTTCTGTGCAGCTAATAAAGAGGAGTGCTCTCCACCCATTTGTTACACTGAAGAAGAATGATGATTTCATGTGATTAAAACAGACAGGTAGTCTATAGAGAGCCAGTGAAATACTGCTGCCGTCATCTCCCTCATTTCCTACATGTCATTTGCACTGCTCAGCCAGCTGAATGATTCCCACTGACATTGTCAACCCGGAGCAAGGTGACATTCTGACTGCCTCCACCCCCGCCCCACCACAAACCCCCACCTATTTCACATCTCCCCTTTTTTGTCTTCATTTTAGACAGACTGTGTGTGTGTGTGTGTGAGAGAGAGAGAGTGAGTGTGTATTTCAGACAGACAGCACAAGGCTGTTCTGGAGCCTGTGTGATACCGAAAGAAGAAAGAGTGATAAAGTCGAAGGGAAATGAAAGATTGTTGCGTTCTGAGGTTCAGCGCGTGGCAGGCAGTTTGGCTCCACCGATTGTTCTTGACAGCCTGGCGGAGATGAGAGGGAATGGGGGCGCCGGGGCTGTCAGCTTTCCGCAGGCTGCTGAGCAGAAGACACACTAACCCAGTGTCACCCAGCATGGCAGCAGCCGTCGAGGAGTGTGTGTGTGTGT
>JAIFZK010000018.1:3407500-3412500 GCA_027481765.1 Tenualosa thibaudeaui
GGGAATCCTGCACGATGCTACACCTTGTCCACAACAGGTGTGTGTGTGTGTGTGTGAAAGAGAGAGAGAGAGGTGTGTGTGTGTGTGAGAGAGAGAGAGAGAGAGAGAGAGAGAAAGGGGGCAGGGATTTGAAAGTTGAAAGTTTGTTCATTATACTGGTTAACCTAAAAAACCTGCTGCTCGCCTTTTCTCTTGACTGAGCCAAACTTACACAAAGGTGCTTAAATACTCAGTCATCCTGCTTAAGCTGAATAACACGTGTGTGTGTGTGTGTGTGTGTGTGTGTGTGTGTGTGTGTGTGTGTCTGGATTCTCCTTGGCCTTGGATAAAAAGGCCCTTTATGTTCCTAATGGAGTGACTGAGTTTAACCCAGCAGGCTCAACCAGCTCCATACCACACCGATTATATTTGTGTGTGTGTGTGTGTGTGTGTGTGTGTGTCTGTGTGTGTCTGTGTAATGAATTGAAGGGAGTGAAAGACCGGTATGGTAGAAGTTGGAGAGAGACCAGAAGCCATTAGCAGAATACCGACTGCTGTACACCCCCACACTGTGACATGCACTCATCCTGTGAGTGTGTGTGTGTGAGAGAGAGACAGAGAGAGTGAGAGAGACAGACAGAGAGAGAGGGAGAGAGGGTTTGTGCATGTGTGTGTATGTGTGTCTGTGAGTGCATCTATATGTGGGGGTGTGTGATTCTGAAGATGGATCTCTGTCAGATGGAGGTGAAAGGTGAGGATGGCTCCCAGCACAGACGGATTGTTCCCACCCCCCAGTCATAATGGGCTCGGCACCTCTCTCCCTGTGTGTGTGTGTGTGTGTGTGTGTGTGTCTGTGTGTATGTGTGTGTGTGTGCGTGAAGATGAGCTGATGGTGGTCACACTAGGATATTATTTATAGGCCATGCTTCAACTCCTCTCTGCCTCCCTGCTCTCTCCACAGTCACTCTCACTGATCTTCCCCTCATACGCCCCCGCTGACAGCTCCCTCTGTGTGTGTGTGTGTGTGTGTGTGTGTGTGTGTGCCCGGGTATTTCAGCTAGAAACTTCCATACTGTGCTTAAGAACTGCTTGGACTGGTATGGTAGTCAAAGGACTCCCACTCCATCTCTACCTAGTAAACATACACACACACATATACACACACACAAACACACACCAGAAGAGGGTACATCTCCAAACAGTGTAGGAGGGGTGTTTCTTATTCTCTGCCATAATGGAAGAAAATTGTGAATAAGTTGATTGCCATCTTGCTGTGGGATATAGTGGTCGATCACCATGGTAACACACTCTTGAGGCTTGTTTAGTTTGGCATTCTCTTATTCAAACACTCACAGATGGACACACAAAGACTACACAGACACACATACACAAACACACACATACACTCAGACTCTACAAGTTTATCTGCCTTGTAGCATCTGTACATCTCACATCCTACAATCAGTGCAGATCTTGTTTCTCATAAACGTCTCATCTCATCCCCTTACACACACACACACAAACACACACACACACACACGCACACACACACAGAGACAGACAGACTGAGGGAAAGTGTGTGTGTTTGTACATAAACAATGGGATGACTGGCTTTAAAGAGGGGCTTTGTGCATGGTTGCATAGCAGCAGTTCTTATGCTATTATCTCCACCTTCCTTTAGCACTGATGCACAGCCTGCCATGCCTCACTTCAGATCACTCAACCTAGTCAATAGTGTAAACACACACACACACACACAGATACTCTCTCTTTCTGTCTCTCTCTCTTGCTCGCTCGCTTGCTCTCTCTCTCACAGACACACACACACATACACACACACGCACACAAATTATCACATGTAGAACTCTGCTGTTTCTTGTCATGACTATTTGGCTCCCTTTCTCAGTCTGTCCTTTATCTCTTTTTCTCTCTTTCTCTCTTTCTCTCTCTCTCTCTCTGATTCATACAGCCTGCCACATGCCTCCCATATCAATAGATCAGGGCCAAGCTAGCAAAACATACACAGCCCTCATGCGCCCACTCATTCACATACACTTTCATGCACACAGACAGTACAAGCCCGTCAACTACACATCACCACACACCCCTCTCAGAACTTGCACTTTCTCACTTATGCGTGCACACTTCCAGAGAAGAGAGCTCGGAAGGATTCCGGCATATTCCATCCAGATGGCGAAGGTTAGCTGCGGCCCAGGATGGCCTGCCAGGTCTGCGCTCGCTCTGTCAACAGACCCGAGAGGAGGCCCTGTCACTCACACTGCCTGGTGCCATTTCCACGGAAACACAGCCCGATAAGCAGATAATGTTTTCAGAGAAAGAGATGAGATATAAAAAGGAAAAAAAAGAAACAGCAGATTTTCAGGAACTGCTCACATGAGAGTCAGAGTGTGAAGTCTCTTGAGATTAGTGAATATTTAGAGGTCTGAAGGTCTCCTTTGTGAGTAAATCACTGTAAACACTGGCCCTCCCTCTCTCTTTCTTTCTCTCTCTCTCTCCTTCTCCTCCTTCTCTATCTGTGTCTGTCTCAAATTATATCTCTTGCTATATTTATTTGACTAAAAACGTCACAGACAGACACATTTTGGCCTAAAGCCATCCTCAGGGTCTAGACCTTGATCGAGTTACCCTTTATGTTACGCACCAAAATTCTTTGGAGTTGCACACATCCACCTCTCACTCTTTTCAGTCTCTCCCACATGGAGCAGTTTTATATACTAATGGCAGTTAGACCTAGAACATTAAAAGGCAGCTGATTTAAACGCACAGTAAGAGCTGCATTATTTAGCTGTTCCATTGTGCCAGCTGAAAATTACTGCCTCAAATTGCAGTGCGTGTCCGATAGTAGTATTTTAGTGTACTTCAGTATTTTAGCATGCTGTGCAGTATGTGCTTTCTCCCTTCCCAAGCTCTCAGCTATACGGCTCAGGGGCCATGGAGGTCCACCCACTCACAGCGCTTTGAGAAAACACAGGCCAGCTGTTTAGACTGTTTTCCCATATGGGAATATTGCAACATCAAGTACATCATGAAATATATCTTTGAGAAAAGTATTTTTACCAGGCCTAACATATGGTTTCCATAAAATGCACAGTTTATTTAGTTTACTGGTTTAACTATATTTATGGCTTTTGTGTTTAAATGTGTTATACACGTGCTATTAACATTTCAATATTTTGCTGTACTTTTATTTATCTGGGGTCAGGCACTGATTTACAGCTGATCTGAGGGTAGACCAGCACTTCAGTCTCAAATCTTTAGCTGTAGGGAGTAAGTCAGCTCAGACTGAACTCTGATCAGCTGCCAGCTGTTCTGATGAACCCGTTACTTCCTGTGAGCTTCTGTTCCTCCCATCATGCCTTTCATAGTGTGCTGCCCCATTCCCTCCACCCTTTCCACCCCACCCGCACGCCCCCTCCGTTAATCCATCCCATAAATCAGGACTAGTGCCGTCGCTGGGACGACCACCTGGAAATTTCAGTGTGGCCTTGAATATGAGCCCAGTGGCATATTTGACAGAAGACAGGACTGGCAAGCCAAGCCTCCATTATAGCTGTCAGCTGCTGGAGGACATTTACCCCTAGTCTACTGAGAGGGAAAATGAGAAAACCCAAGTGGAGAGAGAGAGAGAGAGAGAGAGAATGGGTTGGTGTGGTCCCACTGCTGCAAATGATGGCGCTGTTTGTTTTTACTGGGGATTTTCAGTCATGAATGTTTACAACAGAACAGAGATGTGTATGTGTGTGTGTGTGTGTGTGTGTGTGTGTGTGTGTGTGTGTGTGTGTGTGTGTGTGTGTGTGTGTGTGTGTTTGTGTCTGTGTATGTGCTTTGTGTGGGCTTGTCAATGCTGGGAGGATGACCTTGATGTATTGATGAAAGGGGATGTGCCACATGAACCACAGACACAGAGCATGTTCAGACCAGCACTGCTTTCCAGACATTAAACAGAATTCACATCAAGTTAATAACAAGGAGAACAAGAAAATATATTTAGAGCAGAGAGACTCATTTATTAGATGAGAATGCTACTTTGCCATAAAAATGAGTATGAGTATCAACTGAGTATGTTCACACTGTCTACTAAGATACTAGATACTAAGCAACAACTGCAGAGATGTCACCAAGTAGAGGCTGAAAGACTATAGACAGGGGCAAACACAACAAATCGTAGTTGCACTAAGAGCAAAGGATAAGTGATTGTGGTACGAGAAGGGAAGCTCTGAGGAGATGTGCACTTTCTTTTTTGCCCCAAAGACACCAATACTTCAACATGTTTCACAAGATAATTTAACAAATATTGTGTCACTAGTTGAGCAGAAAAGAAAAACTCGCTGTACTTTTGGGGGAGGATAGAAACACCTGCCTATCGGCAGCAAGTTTTGTGTCCTCACCACACAGCCCGAGAGAACTTGAGGACAATTACCTTGTTTCTCCAAGCCAACAACGTAACGCAGCCCTCCAGGCCTGGTCTGTCCGCGACACAATTTTTATTGAGTCAAATAGTATTGAATTAAATGAGAGTGAAAGAGAGTCAAAGACAGAGAGAGAGAGATGAAGTGATAGAGAGACAGAGAAAGAGACAGGGAGAGGTAGAGGTTTAACACTCTTATTCAGTCACTTTTGGAGTGTAATAATAAAGCCAAAACAGCATCCATACAACCAGTAACACAGCAGAGAGTGAGAGAGGAATACAAAGAGTTGAGAGAGAGAGAGAGAGAGAGAGAAGGGAGAGAGAAATAGAGTTGGATTCATAAAATGTCCCTGGACCACGATGTGGGCCAATATTAGTAGCCACACACCACACAGACAGAAAGCGGTAAACAACAACACCCCATGCAGACAGTGACTACACCCACCCTCTCCCTCTTGGAGTACAGCATTCACAGAATAGAGGCAGTGTGTGGATGCATATCAATGACACTGATATCACACCCTGATATGACCCATAAAACACGTGCACACTGTTGCACATAAATTAGTGTTTACTACCACAAACAACCCCA
>JAIFZK010000018.1:3417500-3425000 GCA_027481765.1 Tenualosa thibaudeaui
TTTCAAAAGTGTTACTATAGCAGTGCCTTTGGAATTATGTCCATCTCCACTGACTGGGGCTCATGTTTGGTGAATTATGCCTTTAGATAAAACACCTATGGATGTCATTTGTTTGTGGGCACAGAAGAGCAGCAGTAACATCCCCAAATGAAACTCTTCCACCTGGATTCAATTCTACATTGCCAGTTTTTGTTGGTTTGGATAAAACCATGTGAAGCACTAAAAGGTTCTAAGAAGTCAGCTTTAGACCCTACAGCTTATGATAGCAATGCCGCTCAATGTCCTCAGCTGCTCCTTGCAGTTGTATTGTTCCTAGCTGTGCCTGACAGCTGCATTGTTCCTGGTAGTTGCTATCAGCGCTATTTCTTGCGGTGCTATTTACTGTCACATTCGAGGCCTCTGTGAGAGTGTGTGGATGTGTGGCACTCACTTTAGGGCAGTGACAAAGAGTGGGAAGGGGCGCTGTGGCACCTGTCACCCTCCTCTTCACACTCGGTGGCTGAGAGGCGGCTTTTAGCATTCACACTTGCTATCGCCGCCACTTTTAGACATCACAGCTCACTGAGGTGCAATAACACATTCTAGACCCCACAAGCCACCAGCACTGATAGTGGACTTACCCTTATCAGGCGCAAGATATTGTGTTATTTCTATAACACTAGTCAGCCACAACATTATGATTACCAATGTTTTTTGTAGACAGACTGACAGTTAGTTTTGTTGGTGTTACTGCAATCAAATACAAGCATATTTGGGAGGGACAAGGTATCTAAGGTCTACAGGTTGGAATTTATTGGGATCAAAAATTTTTAAGTCCCAACCCCAATCCATTGTAATTTCCAGACAGAAATGTATCATAAACCATCATCTGTAGAATTAATGTGATATTGAAATTTAAATTCAAATCAAATTTAGGGATTTCTTATGCACACTGATCTTTTCCCCAAATTCTCAAAAACATAAACACTAATATCAACATTATTATACACATCACTATAAAATTTAGGAACCATTGACATGGACACAGATGCAGCGACCTCTTGCTCTCCCCACCACAGGGGGAGTAGGAAATGCATTTAGATTTATTTGTATGTCTTGTGAAGAAATTGACAATAAAGCTACTTATACATCAATCTGATATAGACAGGCTGAGTGCCTGCAGAAAGGGATTATCTGGAGTGAATCAACCCATAGCCCTGTTGTTTCACATTGCTGAGTGCAGTCATTAGTTAGTTAGTTAGTAAGAGAATGACAGAATTTAGTACAACTTAGATCAAATAGCGAAAAAGCAGCCAATGCTAACTGATGAGGGCAATGAAGTTTCATACTCTTCTGCCCTCATCAGTTAGCATTAGTTGCCAGTGCCAAATGCTGTTGTTCTTCTACCTACCAACAGCACTCTGCAGCCTCCAGTTACAGTGATACGGGCTGTTTGACACTGGATTTTTCCTTTAACACAATGGTGACAGAGCACCACTTTTGAAGCAGTTTTTCCATCCAGAGCTATCCAATGGCATTCAGAGGCATTTTGATTTGCATCTGTTGATACTGCCCCTTTAAAATCTTAAGGAAATCATTAGTTTCCAGACCCTGCATCTTCACTAATGTGGGTCTGGAGCCTTACAATTCATGTAGATCTAAATATTTAAGCATCACATTTTTTTTTTCCAGTTGCGGCCTTTAGAGAGATATGCCATGTTAATTTCTGGCTCCATGACTGCAATATTGCATGTTCTCCATAGCACTCAGAATTATACAAGTGAGCATGGAATGGATTAAAACAAATAAGATGAGAACATGAGTGGGATCTTTTGTTTGGCTGAATATTTTCAGTCTACGTTGTGGTTATATTTCATGCATCAAGCTGCGCAATAACCGCTGTGCTAGAGTTTTGATTGCTTGCATAAGTTTATGTTTATGTATGTGTATGTGGAAACATGTGCATCTCAGATGTTTTTTGTTTTGCTGTGGGCAAGCTGATAGGCATATGACTTACACAGTGTTTCCTTTATATGTGTCAGCCATTATGTGGATGGAGCTACGGCAGGGGGTGTGACAGACTCTCCCCGGGACACGAAGAAGACAAAGAGCTGTTTTGTCTCTTCATATTCACAGTCATATTCATAATCATATTCATCTCCCTATGCTCTGTCAGTTCAGTAAATGGTCAGGGTTCCAACACACAGACAATGTGATTTAGTTTGGGATTTGGTTAGGGCTGGCTGGATGACTCTGAACTTTCCAGTCGTATTTGCATTCAAATCTGCAAACCCATCCCAAATCTGCAAAACCAACCCAAACTCATCTGCAGCATTTTCCACTCAGAAATGTTGGTAACACTTTACAATAAGGTTACATGAATAAGCATTCATTAAGTGCATGATTTAGATACTGCATGAATCATGATAAGTTTATGAGTCATTAAAAACTAAGTTTTGCATTGATGCTTAACATAAACTGAGTCAAATATGATTCACTATGAAATTATGGTTAAGGAAGTACCCTTAGGAGTTGAGATGTTAATGAAATATGATTCATTCATGGATCAATTTCTATTTGTGTAACAGACCTTAATAAATGAACTAGTTAATTAGGTGGTTCCGGTCATGAATAACACCAATGAAGCAGTCTTCAATGCTCTTCAGTTTACCTCTATCACCTGTGTGCTCTTTGAATTATGTAACATCACTATAGAAGAGATTTCTCAGTGTGCATCTCTTTATACTGTCCATCCTTCTGTGTGCGTGTGTGTGTGTGTGTGTGTGTGTGTGTGTGTGTGTGTGTGTCTGCGTGTGTATGACAACATGCTAAGGCCCCCTGAGGTCAATCATCCCAGTCTCTCTCCTTCAACCTTGTCCTCAAATCCCTGGGGCTGTCTTGCATCAAATGGGTAATTTCATACTTGTATTGTTTCAAAAAACCATGCAACACAAGGGGAATGCTCACTACATCATTGCGCCGTAATGTTTGCCATATTTTACAGTAAGTTGTTTCATAATATCCCTCTGCTCTTTCCCCCCAGGCTCTCTGCAGCATGAGAACATGCAGAGAGGAGAGAGATCGATCTTTTGATGTAGTCTCTTGTGCCTTCCCACAGCGCTTGAGTAAGTGTGTTCGCCCCCAGTGTAAGCAGAGATAAGCCCCAAATGCTGAGTTCACAATTTGACTCGTATCTCCACCCGCCCCATCAACCCACAAAGAGGGAGAGACAGAGTGAGAGAGAGTGCCAGTTACTGTACAGTATATGCACTGTAAGCTTGCTCTCATGAGCAGTGTTTTTTTGTAGTAGGGAGGTATGTGTGTGTGTGTGTGTGTGTGTGTGTGTGTGTGTGTGTGTGTGTGTGTGTGTGTGTGTGTGTGTGTGTGTGTGTGTGTGTGTGTGTGTGAAATAGAGACAAAGCTGGAGCTTATGCACAGTGAACTCATGCCAAGCAGATTGTCTGCATGGGATGTCTGTCTCATAAACCAGTGCTGTGAGTGCCTGACACTGGAAGAGGTGAAGATGTTTGTCATCTCCTCTAATCTACAACCTCAAAACCACTGATTGATCCCAAACAGCCTCAGAGCTCATCTGTAAGGAGTGTGCATGTGTTTTCTTCGGCTCAGGGGGTGGGGTGGGGGGAGGATTCTCTAAAGGGTTAAGCCTGGGCTTAGCACACAAGCATTCCCAGGAGTCAAGCCCCTCTCCCACTCCGGCTCCTGCCTCACTGTGGATCCTGGAACTAAATAGCAAACACTAGTGCTGAGCTAGGAGAGGAATCACTGTGTCTGTCTAGCAACAGCAGTGTGCATTAATAGTCCCATGCATTGCCTCTCTATTGTCCTGCAGATGCAGGAGGGATATGGGAGACATAGCCAGGACTCAAGGAGCACTTAAAGAGAGGGAGGGAGAGAGAGAGAAAGAGAGAGAGAGGGGAAAGAGGGGAGAAAGAAAGACAGAGAGAGAGAGAGGGAGAAGAGAGAGATAGACAGAAGAGAGAGAGAGAGAGAGAAAGGAGATAAAAGAAGGGTAAGTATATGAGTAGAAGAGAGTGCGTAAAGAGGATGGGAGAGAGGGAGGGAGTGAGAGAGTAGAGAGGGATTGAGAATATCACAGGTCTTTATCCAACTTCACACCACACAGCCCACATACATTATCTGCTGATCTTGTGCTTTTTCGGGACCTTCTTTTTTTTTCTTTCACACTCCCTCTCTGTCTGTTCACAGATGGATGGCAAAGGGATGAAAGGAATATGAATATATATCTTCTCCTTTGTCATCAACCCGCTTTCTCCCCACTGTCCTTGGGGTAGTGGCACTGTCTGCTTTTCTCTCTCTCTCTCTCTCTCTCTCTCTCTCTCACCATTACTCTTTGTTTCCCTAGATCCCTCCTTCACTCTCTCTCTCCCTCTCTCTTTGTTTCATCCTTCCCTCCCTTCCCCTGCTCTTCTTTCTCTCCATGTCATTTATCCTTCTCCCTCTTTCTCTCTCTCTCTATATATATATCTTCCTCCCTCTCTCTCTCTCTCTGTCTCCCTCCCTTCTCTTTCTCTCTGTCTCTGCTGTTTTAATGGAAGCTCTCCTACTGCTTTTAGCTGCTACTCTGCTTGTAGTAATTGGTTTGTTCTCTCTGAGGGCTGACTGGCTGATGGCTGGCAGTCCTGTCAGGACTGGAGAGGTCAGGTGACTCAGTTACTGAACCTGCTGCCTGACGGCTTTTTCCTTGTGTTTTTCACTTGAATAATGACCCAGCTCCCACTCAAAGAGAGTGGGAAATATCAACTACACACACACACACACACACACACACAGACACACACACACACAGTGGTTGAGCAGTACACTACTCACTCTTCTTCTCCTTCCATGATACGATTTCTCTCTCTCCCCTCTCTCTCTCCCCTCTCTCTCTCTCTCCTCTCTCTCTTTCTCTGTATTTTTCTAAATTACAGTGAGCTGGTACCCCCTGTCATATAATGGCCCATGGTGAAGTGACAGTCACCGGTGCAGAGTGGGTCACGCTTAGTATGGTCTTAATTAGCCTTGCAGTCAGGCCTGCTAGCTGCACACTGCAGTCTACACATCAGCTAGGCCCCCTCACAAAGCAACATGTGTGTCAGACCAAACACAACTCCTCACCTGATATTGTGTGTGTTTCAAACTTTTAAATGTCATCAACTGACAATTGGCCAGCCCTGATTTGATTCTCGATCCTACCATTGGGTATAAGCATCTGCTAAATATAGGTGAACTTTAATTAGTCTGTGCCTTTATATTATTTCAATAAATGAATGAAGAATGTGTTATCAGCATAATGAACATATACAACGAATGGCCATTTATGGTGTATTCTGAATGTTCTAAACACATCATTCTGGGATTTTTTCCTCCCTTTGTGTTGGTTAGGCTCTCATGTGTACTGATGACTATTTGCCCCAGTGTGTTTCATTCATCTCAGTACTTCATATGTGTGTGTGTGTGTGTTTGTTTGTGTGTGTGTGTGTGTGTGTGTGTGTCTAGTGTGTGTTTGTTTTTTCAACTCCCATACGTGCTGACAAAGTGTATATAATGCATTTGGGGGTGGTGTGATTAATGTTTCTAGGGAGGGATGAAGGGGCCTCCCCATAGTCGCCCCCCTCCCCCACCAGCACCCCCACTGCTTTAATGGACCTCTGAAATGTTCTCTGTTCACACCTCAGGCTTGCCAAGCTTCCACCTTCCCCTTCAAACACAACAGAGTAGAGTGGAGTGGAGCAGAGTGGGGGAGAAGAGAAATGGAAAGGGAGGGAGAGAGGAAAGAGGGGAGAGAGAGAGACAGATGGGGGGGGGGAGAAGGGGAAAGGAGATGGATGAGGGAGGGGTGCAGGGGGTGAAGGCAGAGGATGAGAGAAGGCTGGAGGGAGGAAGGGAATGAAGGAAATAGAGAGAGAGAAAGAGAGAGAGAGAGGAGAGAGAGAGAGAGGAGAGGGTTCGGAGAGGAAGGAGGGAGAGAAGTAGACTACAAGAAAAGAAACAGACAAAGATAAGAAACTCGTGTAATGGAGAATGAGAGAATGGAAAGAGGCAAAGAAAAGCAAAGAGGGAAGAATGTGTGAGAAAAGGTCTGAGCAGAGGAGGAGGGAGGAGGGAGGAATGGTGAAGGTGTAGATTCTGCTGCTCCTTGGGGAGCTGTTGGAAGAGTGTGTAAATTTCCCTATTTCATCTTTTCATTGGATTTCATGTGTACGTGTGTGTGTGTGTGTGTGTGTGTGCACATGCATGCATGCATGTGTGTGTATGTGAGTGTGTGAGTGGTTGACATTGGCAAATTTTGTGTTCACACTACTGTGTGCCTGAGGGGATTCGTCAGTCCTAGTCTGCTCTGCCTGACAGAAACCTGCCAGTCATATGAACACTTCAGAGACTTCTGTCCTCTCTCTCTGCCTTTGCCACTCTTTCACTGTGTCTTGTGTAAGGGTGCAAGATTTCTGCATGTGAAATGTGTTTTTATGTGTGTGTGTGTGCGTGTGTGTGTGTGCGTGTGTGTGATCAATGTGAAAGTCTCTGGTTTTGGAGAATGTCTGTCGTTCAGCCATGAGATGTGGGGGCAGCTCACCTGTCTTTGTAGTAAAGATGTGGAGTACTCTAAATTAGGTGTGTCATCCTGGTGTGGTTAACATGTGCTGCAGAGAGAACCACACAAGCTCTTATCACTCACACACACACACACACACACACACACACACACATGCACACAGTCACACACACACACACAAGACACACACAAACACAAACACAAACACACGCATACGTACATACATCTCACACATACACATACACACACACACATTTCTAGAATGATCACCCCCCATGCACTCTTCAAAATCAACCGCATGGATAAACATCAGTCATGTCAATGGCATCTGAGAGACACATGGCCTACACTGCACCGCTCCAAGATATGTATGTGTATATGATGTCAATCTGTCTGTCTTACGAACCTGTGTGTGTGTGTGTGTGTGTGTGTGTGTGTGTGTGTGTGTGTGTGTGTGTGTGTGTGTGTGTGTGTGTGTGTGTGTGTGTGTGTGTGTGTGTGTGTGTGTGTGTGTGTGTGTGTGTGTGTGTGTGTGTGTGTGTGTGTGTGTGTGTGTGTGTGTGTGTGTGTGTGTGTGTGTGTGTGTGTGTGTGTGTGTGTGTGTGTGTGTGTGCTGGTGAGTAACAGGCCTCTTGTGACCTGTGGCCTTGAGTTATTGATGGTCGGCAGTAATGGCTGTGCCTCCTGTGTTGGTGGCTCCAATGAGAGTAAATCACGCTAAAGGGTCTAAGACCCAGCCACCGCATCAGCCAGCATTTCATTAGCTTTATTTATGATCCCAGCACCCTCCCCTCTTTCTTTCTCTCTCTCACTCTCTCTCTCTTTCTCTCACACTCACCAATCTATCGCTCTCCTCTGTCTCATTCACTCTTTCTCCTCCTCCCCCTCCTTTGTCTCTCCCTCTCCTTTTGCCAACATTTTACTTTTTTCACTCTCTCTCTCTCTGT
>JAIFZK010000018.1:3430000-3472500 GCA_027481765.1 Tenualosa thibaudeaui
GCCGAGCGAGCAGCATTCTTTTGTAACACCTCGTTCCAGGGCACTGTGTTGCCCAATCTCGGCAGTAGTCACAGCTATCCTCTGATCCGCTTTTACACTTTAAACGCTGCTCTAAGCCCTTGATAACTCTGCCCCCCTCTTATTAGTTCTCTCACTCTTTCTCTCTATCCTCTCTGTCCTCTAATTTTGTGACTCTCCTTGAGCCTCTCTCTCTTTTTCTCTCAGTCTATCTCTTTGAAGAGTGGATAATTCTGTGGAATGTTAAGTCTGGGCTCTCTGGAGGCAGTAATGAATATCAGTAGGCAGACGGAGATTGGTCTGGCCGTGGACGTCCATCACAGCCACATAAGAGCCTGGCATGTAATTACACTGCCACTAAATTTAGCCACAGACGGGTGCAGGAAATTCAACCACTCTCTTTGAATATCACTATTTAAACCCAGACCCCTTCACATCCTGAAGAGATTTTTTTAAAGAATATCTCAAAGTTCTGAATGTAAATTTTAAGCCACAACATGGCTCTCTCTTTCTTTTTCTTCTAAAGTCTACTTAGTTTTACATGGTTCACTATCTGACAAAAAAAATCATTGTGGTCTGGTTGTGGTGATAGGTATGTATCCCTAATTGTCTTTCTAAATATTATTCCCCTTGTTTTCACTCTTTTGTTTTCATTTCTCTTTTAGCAGCCCTACTAATCACCTAATTAGGAGAGAGTTTACAAGCCAGATGAGACAGGCCTTTGTGTGCCATTGCAAGGTGAAATTAGTTTCTTTTCTTGCAATTGTTATCTAAGTAATTTTATTGTTAAAACAAATGACCTTTCGTAGTCCTTGTTGAAATAAAGGAAGACAAAGCTGTTCAGATAATTCAGTTTGTGTGAGTGTGTGTGCGTGTGTGTGTCAGCCTAACAAGCCCTATTAGTCTAAATAAAATCCCATTAGCCTGAAGATTTTTGATAAACTCACAGAAAAACAAAGCATTTTTCTTGGCACCAACACACACACACACACACACACACACCATGAACACATACACAACCAAGTGCAAGTGAACACGTACACACACACACACACACACACACACACACACACACACACAAACACAACAGGGTTACATAAAAAAGCTCTGTATTCTGCGTGTGAAGTGAATGACATTCCTAATGAGTGTCTGCCTCAGTACCAAACTGGCCTCTGAAGAGGCTCCTTCGTTCCAGTGCAGGGCAAAACTAATTGGGCATCCCAGAGATAGCCAACTAGATTACACCCACCCCACCACCCAGCAAGCAGGAGTAAAGGGGCTAGATCGAATAAACAACTCTCTTTTTCTACCCAGCAGAGGAGAACCAGGGGCAGACACAGAATGGGAGCAGTCACAGAGCAGCGGTGTGAATGAAAATGGGGGGTGGAGGGGGTTATGGACTAATGAAAGGGAAGAGGGATTGTGAAACTACAGTGAGACGAACAGAGAGAGAGAGAGAGAGGAGAGAGAGAGAGAGAGAGAGAGAGAGAGAAGGAGAGAGAGAGAAAGAGAAAGAGAAAGAGACCAAGGAAGCAAGAGACAAAGAGCGAGATTAATAAAGAAAGAGAGAAAAAGAAAGAGAGAGAGAGATGGAGAGAGAGAGAAATTAAAGGCTGAAGGAAGATAAACAAACCCATCTGACATCATGGTGACCACATGGGAACGGGAATGTAGGTCAAATCTAACCTGGCCTGAGATTCGACGAGAGGGGAGGCTGGTGGTAGCAGCAATTTGGTTTATGGACGATCAGGGATGAGATCATCAAAGACCAACCATCTAGCCCTCAGTGCTGCCCTCCAAGGGGAAAACATGTGGAGAGATATTAACATCAAATATTACACATACCAAACATGGCAGACATCAATGGACTTTGACTAAACATAAGTATTTTACATCCCTTAATTAGTTTGTGTGAATGTAGTACATGTACTGTAAATGAAGAGTACTGTACTATGTAAAGACCATTTGAGAAAAGTTTCTCTTCATGTATGCAGATATTTTAATTTCTACCTTAGGTTTCCTTTTCCCAGATTTTCCACATGCAAATGGTTTAAATTATAACAGGGCTCTTTGGTGAATTGAGAAAATGAGCCAGAGCACTGTTTGTCATAGATGCTCGAGAGAGAGAGAGAGAGAGGGAGAGAGAGAGAGAAAGAGAGAGTTGTGGTGCCTGTTCTGGATAAATGTCACCATGCAAATAATTAAGATCTACAGCTGAAACTTATATAATAATAGAGCTTCACTACTGTATGCCAGTCATACAGCAGAATGCTCTATTTCTGTTTGCACCTGGGCTGAATGGGTTGGGATCAATTCTATATCCTATAACTACTATATATTTCAAACATTTTCACTAACACATTGATTCAAGAGCCTATTTGATCACGAGAGCTACAAGCTCTTCAGTCATTATAGCTGAAAGCCAAATCGACTACAACCATCAATTTTACCATGCCACACTAAACACTGTGAATGAATGCACAATTAAGTTTAGCTAATTGTCCGGCACATTGTTGATGACCAAAAGGGCAGAGGCAGCAGAGGTGTTGGGGGTCCAGAGGTGAGTGATGTGCTGCTTGAGGGTCTCAGATCGGTGAAAGGGCAGTGCCGAACTCATACGTCACATGCCAAGTCCCTCAGCATGCCACCCTCTGATCATCCCTGACACCATTACTCAACGCTGGCCACTGCGTGCACAGCTTGTTTCTCCCCAGGCATCAATAGAACCAGATCTTGCTGGGAATCTTGTGGAGAAACAGCAAAACCAGGAGTGTGTGTGTGTGTGTGTGTGTGTGTGTGTGTGTGTGTGTGTGTGTGTGTGTGTGTGTGTGTGTGTGTTTGTGCGGTTCAGGGGTGATTTGGACAGACGTCTGTTGAAGCCATTTGGGTGTGTGTTTGTGTTGCTGTGGAATATAGCCTATGTGAAATTTGATGTGTGCAAGCAATGGATGTCATTTGTGAACACGTGAATTGAGTGTGAGCTATGCATGCAAGAGAGAGAGAGAGAGAGAGAGAGAGAGAGTGTGTGTGTGTTCATGAACAAACATTACTATGTAATGCAATTCCAAAAGCATACATGCCTGGTCCCCCTGTGCAAACAAAGCAGTAAAGCCATGAGGGTTAGGGGATAATCAGATGGCTGCACCATTTCCTGTTATTAATGTATCACTTTACCTCTCCTGCACACTGAAAATACATGGCAATAAAGACATTGCTTTGGCTTTCAGCATAGAGATTGGCATTCCAGTGCATCTTACTGTACTTCCACACTAAAAGTGAGATCAGCCTTTATTATTGTTATTTATTATGCTATAATGACTGTGAACCCTACACCCAATGCAACCAAACTGAAACAATAGCACAATGTCCTATTCATAACTATATAAAATTATGTTTACCAGAAACTCCCTTACTCAGACTTTTCATTGCTAAGATTTTCAGTAGAACATATATGGGAGGTAAAAGCTGCCAAAACAGAAATTATAATGAAAAAACTAAAATGAAAATGCACAACTCTTAAAACTCTTAAAATGAAAAACTCTTCCATTTAATTTACAGTGCAATTATCCCACTTTGGCTTTACATATGCCTACTCTGACAGGGAAGAAATCAAATAAATGGGTGTGGGCCATGGTGTGGACAAGGCTACTCGTATTTTTTTTCCTATATTATGTGTAGTGTGCTGGCCCTTTAAGAAATGAAACAAAATGCACTTGACGTTGAGCGCTCTCGCAAACTACTACACGTTACTGAATACGGGAATCCAGTCCAGCAATCTTTGGAGCGACTGAGATTTTTTTCCTGTGAATCAGGATTTTTAAGGACTTGCCGCAAGGCGAGATTCAAAAAGAAGAATGGAGGCATATACTTGGCAAGGGGTATTGGGATGAAACGAGTGGGCGAACACAGTAAAAAAAGGAAAAGAGCAAGAGAGCGCGAGAACGTACGACCTATCGAGAGGTCTGTCAGGGAGAGGCGGTTCAGCATTTCACTCGGAGCTGGAACGACATTCACAAGTACCTAGCAGGATCTGCGCCGAGCAGATGAGAGCGAAAACATCGTCTTTATTTTTCTGTGGATTATTATTCTCTGTCTGAAGCGAAGAAAACTAGAAAACAAAAATAATTCTGCTTGTTGTATCTGACATTTTTTTAAAAGAGGTAAGATAACATTTTAATCACTGTCTGCTAGCCGTTTTGTTAGCCAGCGAGCTAACTAACGTAACCCAGTGAGCGGATAGCTTGCTAGCTAGTTGTCTTTCTCCCCCCCATATGCACTGGTTTGTCACGCTAACGTGTGCTAGGTAGCTAGCGACTGCCGAAGTAGGCTGTGAACAGTCCCATGACTGCGTTCACAATCCACTCGCTGCTGAAAGCTAGCCACAGCTAACGTTATGAGACAAGGCGGAAACATAGGCATAGACCCCGTAAAGCCTCGATAAACAGCTAGCTTGCTCTGTAGTGTTGTAACCTTAAGCGTTAGTATTACGGCTTGTCTGTTGATGTACGCTCTGCAGTTAGCTGTATTGTCTGTTGAGTCGAATACTATTGTAGTAGTCCGGTGTTGTTTCACCATTTACGAACACAAAACTGCTTTATTTGGAACGGTTTGCGCGATTTCTTAACGAACGCAAAGGGATGCCTGGCGATGTTTTTGTTGTATGGCTTGCGAGTTAGCAAGCCGTCTCGATGAGCAGATGGCTAATTGGTTAGCTAGTCATTTGTGCACGGCAAGGCACCCTCGTTGGCTAGTTAGCCGGCTATCTTGAATGGTGTCGGCAGATAGCCAGCACTAACTAACTTTCGTTAGGTTGTCAGCTATGATGTAAACTAACGTTAAATTAGTCGGCGAAATTGATGTCACGCTACCTGAATTAACGCAAATAAATTGAATATAAAATACGATATAAATCGATATAAAAAACATCGATGTTGCCAGGAATACAATCACTCATTAGATGGATAGTTAGTAACGTTAGACATACCGTTTGATGATAACAAGAAAGGCAAATTATTTGTGGTTAATGCTGTGTAACGTTATAATTCTCGGTATTCTTGAATTCTTGAATGGTAACGTTTGCCAGAACTTTAATCTAGTTTCCCGGTGACATTTACCGATTAAGGTATTAAGGAATCCTGTCAAATATTCAATCTTATTTCAAATGAGGGTCAGACCACGCCGCGATAAATCAGTGGTGTTGATCTCGGTTACAGTGTTAGTCTGCCAATGTTGGGACGAGACAAGAAATCACTGCAGCATGCAGAGTTGTTCTTATCTTTTCAACTGGACAAGACTGCCTGCTTGTATCCATCGACTGCGATACCAAAAGTACCCTGATGTGCCACCACTGTTTTATTTGATGTATCGGAGTTATCACTCGCATTTGTTTGAAATGTATTTAATCTGTCATACAATACACGACCTAATACCTGCAAGTGCCACAACATTGTCGTGGTATGTCTAAATTTAGACGTTAACCCCTCTCATCGCTGCAAGTTGGTGGATTTGCTCGTCTTGTTACGCAACGGAATTTGTGTTTTGGAGCCGCAAATGAAATGCTTAAATACTGCATAAAATGGTTGTAAAGACAGTTGACGCCAGCTTTTGACAGGTTGATTTCACTTGTTTGACATGCGTTGTTCACTGTTCTCCAGCTAAATGGACAATGCAATGTTTACACTTTCTCTCTCGAAAACACCGGTAATCCCCTTCGCCATGGATTTCCCCACTTTTACAGAAGACAAGGAAGTGATTAAAATTACTTTATAACTTCCATTGTCCTAATATTCGAGTCGCTATGCATGGATGGACGAAGTCTGTTTATTTTCTCTGAATTCCTTTGCCGCGTAGGGCATTAGCATAGGGCAAGGCTAGTTGTAGATATGACTAATATGTGTAACATTTTTCGACTTAGAATTACCCAAGCCAACGATGGAAGACCTTTAAATGCTGCTGTCAGCGGTTGTTCCTAAATTCAGTGGGAAGATTCTAAAAAGAGATTCCAACCTCAGAATTACATTACAGACAGGCGGCCAACTGAAGTTTTCTTAAAGCAGATAATGCATTCTTTCCCATTGCGTCTCGCAGCAACGAACAAAGCTTGGTCTGATAATGTGAGCCAATAATGTTACCCCCACCTCCCTGCTCCCCTCCACTTGAAACCCCAAACAGAAGTGGCCTTAGGTAACCCCTGGCTCTCTCTAAGCTGTGCCAGGACGCCGCCAGAAAACAACACGTTTATTTTGGACTCCTCAACTGGTGTGTTCCACCCAAGCTCTGCTGTACATGATCAAGCAGTGCTTTCCTCTGTCTCTGTCACCCCTGGTCTTCTAGGCCTTGTTTCTTTTGTTGACTTCAACTTTTTCATGAAACAAAGCAGTCAGCTGTTGCCCTGTTCATTTCCTAATTGGTAGTATAACATTTAAAGAGATGTGTGTTCCCTAAAGCTTAAGAAATCTTCTGTGTCTGCGTCACGAGAGGTGCTGTGACGTGTGGAGCAGTGTGCTGGGGGTTCCCCATTTTTTGGTCTAGAATATGAAATCTGTAGCTTAGTTTATATCCTTGTAGTCATGATTCTCTGTTTGTGGTAGTGTCTGGGTGCCAGAGTGGAAGAATGAGACCACACCACTTTACTTTAAATAGGCTACCATCAATGCTTTTCTGTGTCCATATAGACTGCAAAGATTGCTTACTAATATGGATTGCTATAGCACCTACAAATTGCTATTGAAAATCAGATTTAAAGCTGTAGGGAAGGGTAGCTTAGCATAGCATGCACCATTGAATGCTGTGTTTCCCATTGTAGTGAGGAAATAAGGCCTCAGGAGAAGTGCTCTAACCCTTGCTATTGGCTTAGCTGATAGGCTAATAGTGTTTGTGGGAAGGGAGCAGGAAATGGCTGTGGTTTGGTGTCTCTTTCAGCTCAAAATGTAACCATTTCAATTAAGCTTTCATTTGTGTCTTTATGTCTGCTTTTGCTGTGGTCATAGGAAAGGGCAGTGGTTTTGTATTTTGTGTAAAATGTCAATACCTGCATTGTTGATTTAACCGTTGCACTGCTAGTACCAGTAGCCTGATAGGGCTACGTCAGCAAAAAAAGTCCTCTACAGACCTTGCACAACACAGTTTTTTTTTTTTTTAAATAAATGCAACACGGCTATGACTTGACCTGGGTGTGAGGTCATGTGCAGCCGTTTCCTTTTGTTTCGGAATTTACAGTCTCAAGTTCTGCTATTGAGTCGATTTGGGTTTGGATTTATGTTTGTGGGTTTGGATTTGTGAAAGGTCACTCTGGTTCCGGGTTATCAACTGGGTATTTTTCATCAGACTGTTAATGGATATTTATGGTAAAAAAAGGCAAGCAGGATGTCTATTTACCAGGAGCAATCCTTTCTCCAAGGCCACTGTTGTGCCACAGGGCTCATTTGGCCCTGACTGTTGTGCTCATCTCCAGATGCCTCACCCCCTCCTCTCCTCAGACCATGTGGAGTTCATTAGTGAGATTTAGGCAAACTTTCCTGTGTGAGAAGGCTGATCCCCCCCCCTTCTTGTGCATGTGAGTGTGAGCTTTGAATAATTCTGCCTGCGTCCTGTACAGTCACCGTGTGTCTCCTTGCACTGATGAGAGAAACAGAGGGAGAGGGAGAGATTGTGAGAGAGGCCTTGACTGGTGTGTGAGGGTGGTTGGGAGGAGGAGAGAAACTCCCTTAGTGCCCATGTATACAATTAAAGGAGAAACTCCCTTAGTGCCCATGTATACAATTAAAGGAGAGTTTTCAGGCTTATGTTTAACAGGTCACTTTAACTTTTGGTCATTTTCCATCAGTTAATATAGAAATTTCATAGTTTCTTTGTTATTAGTTTACTTTTGGGCCATTTTATATAGCCTCGTCTCTTATAGAAGGAGCAGGCCAGGGTTTACCATCAGAAGAGCCACGGCACAGAGGTGAAAGAGTTTTGATGAGCTGTTTTAGTTGGAGGTGTTCAGAGGGCTCATAGACTCATGATTATTAAGTCTGTGTCTTATCTGTCCTCATGTGTCATCACGTTTAGCGCTCTTTCTTTTTAAAGATGGCAGATAAAGTTTTCAGTGACCTTTAGGCTTTAAAAAAATTGCACAACTCTGTCTGTTTTCTCACAGAGGCGTTGTTGAGAATCATCCTCCTTTGCTTAACCCACAGCGTTGTGTGTGCGTTTTGTTTGAGGATGATTAAGCAGCGGAATGGATTACGCGCGTGTGTCCAGTGAGATTGTTTCATCGGAGAGATCCTGCAGAGATGTGGCTTTGCTAGCTCCCACGACACACACGTAGTGTATGCCTGCGTCTCCATTGTTGGACTGTGTGTGTGTGTGTGTGTGTGTGTGTGTGTGTGTGTGTGTGTGTGTGTGTGTGTGTGTGTGTGTGTGTGTGGGTCAGTCTGGTGACGCGGTTAGCTATCTGTTTTTCCAGGAATGGGGAAGGTTGTGGGAGAGTGACTGAGCCCGGGGGCCCTGCAGGGCTATCCCTCACTGGGCTGGACAGAGCAGGAATCCAACTGAATTAAAACAGGAGGATTTATTGTGGCAGCCAGGCTATTCATCCCCCCTGTGCTTAGGAGAGAGAAAAAGAGAGAGAGAGGGTCACCATTGAAAGTGTGTGTGTGTGAGAGAGAGAGGGAGAGAGTATGACAGACCGAGACGGAGAGAATATTAAAATATATGGTTGAGCTGTGTGCGTGCCTAAGATGTGTAGGCTATTTGTATTTCTTAGAAATTAATATTGAAACTCCTCTCTTCAGCATGAATTATGTTTTGTGTGTGTGTGTGTGTGTGGTGTGCACATGTCTGTATACTTTAACTTGTGTGTGTGGAATGCTGCTCTGTTCTGCTGAAGGGTTAGTGTGTAATTGCTTTTGAAAGGTCTTGGGAGAGTGTGTGTGTGTGTGTGCGCGCGCACATATTTGCTCACTCTCCCACACAGCTTTGCGTAATTAGGCAGTGGAGATAACTGATAAAAGGTCACCTCAGGTGTTTGAATGTGAGACACACTTGGCAAATGCCCTGTGAATCAGTCAAAGAAAGTACAGTCATTTTTCTAAGTGGGCCCAGTCACTGTGTAAAATCCAAGTGAGTGAAAGAGGTCATCAAGCCTACTAGAATGTGTCTGTAGGGCTCCCTTCAGTCTTATTTATTCAAATTGATGTTTATCATCCACAAATGTGGCCAGTGACACCCAGACTGGTGGTTTGGGAAGGAAAAGGGCATGTGATGCTTGGGCAAGTGTAGCGTGTGCGTGAAAGTGATGCCCCTGACGTGTGGACATGCTGTGAAATGCCATCCAGAACACCAGGTCACTGGAGTAGGCTGAGAGCTCTGTGATGTTGCAGGCTATTTTCACCCACGGCCGCTACTGGATAGCAGGGCTTGAAGGGCAGGCTTTCAAACGGGGGGCTACGTGTGGCTATGGATAAAGACGACCCGCTCATTCGCTATGGACGCCGTGTAGCTCGGCGCGTATGGCTCCAGTGCTGCCTGTGAGCGCTCAGCCACACGCCTCCACACTGGAGTAGTGAGATTGGTCCACGCGTCTGAAGGGTGAACCACTGCCATTGTGTTAAAGCAACACTTGGCAGTTTTGGTGTACGCCTAGTGGAAGAGCTACCCTAAAACACACACACAAAAATTCCCAACATTTCACAGAGCCCTATTGGTAATGCTGTGAACATGCTGTTTGGTGTTGGTTTCCTACCCAGCACCAAGAACTGCACAGTGCACATCCTGGATGGCTGGTGTGAATAATGTGTTTATTGGGCTTTCTAGTATTAGCCTAGAACGCAGTGAATTCCACCTGTCTCTGAGTTTGTTTGATATAAGGCCCTCAGATAGTATTAATGTCTGCAACCTATTGATAGTCCTAGTTCTGAGACTGCTGAGACGGGCTACTACTCCCTAATCACCACCCAGCCCCCCACCCACCCCCCGCCTCTGTGTGTCTTTGCTCTGTGGCCTCTGCAGGGAGAGCCCTCTTGTCTTCCTCACACATGTGAAATCAGAGCAGACAGCTGTACTAATGCTCCAAACACCAAACAGCAGGCTCTTCTCCGCAGCAGGCCAGCTTTCAATGAACATGTGTCCGTGTGCGGTTGATGTGAGCACTGTGGGTGTGTGTGGATGTGCGCCTGTGTACAGGTGGATGTGAGCTGTGTGTGTATGTGTGTGTATGTGTGTGTATGTGTGTGTATGTGTGTGTATGTGTGTGTATGTGTGTGTGTGTGTGTGTTTACCCAGGTGTATAGTGGTCTGGCTGGAACATTGGTGGCGCGTCCCTGGACGCAGTGACCTCTTGCTCTCCCCACTACAGGGGGAGTGAGAAATATATTTCAATTCCTTTGTATGTCTTGTACATGTGAAGAAATTGACAATAAAAGCTACTTATACTTATAGTGTACATATAACCTACTTATTTGTGTACACCCATGTTCACTGTGTGTGTGTGTGTGTGTGTTCCCCTGTGTACAGTTCATTTGTGTGTAAGTGTGTGTGACTGAATCAGTCCCTGCTTCAGAGTGGACACAACACACACATACACACACACACCCCACCACCACCAAGCTTTATCAAGATGGAGATCTGAAACGACACCCTGGCAGCTGAAGCAAGCATGTGACCTAGAGTGACTCACGGCTCCGCTTAGCAAGTGCCTTCAGAGAGCTCCCCTCAGATGTCTCTCTCTCTCTCTCCCTCTCTTTCCCTCTCCCCCCCCCCCCTTCTTTTTATCTGCAATATGGAAACCGTGTGTTTGTGTTTAGCCCGCTGGGATGCTAAAAAAAGATTCATATGCGGTAGTAGCATATCTGCCAGCTAGATATTGCAGAATCATGCTCTGTGTGTGTGTGTGTGTGTTTGTGTGTGTGTGTGTGTAGGATTGAGAGTGAGTGTTCTTCTAATTCAATCCTTGTATGGAAATGGGTTGCATGACTCTGTGTGTGTGTGTGTGTGTGTGTGTGTGTGTGTGTGTGTGTGTGTGTGTGTGTGTGTGTGTGTGTGTGTGTGTGTGTGTGTGTGTGTGTGTGGAGTGCGGCTAGTGTGTTTTTATAGATGTGGCACGGACTTCCTAAATGCAGCTTTTTCTCTTGTGACCCACTCAGACAGAAGTCCCATTCTGCAGTGAGATTTATAACCTGCTCCCTCCCTCCCTTCTTCCCTCTCCCAGGCTCTCTTCCTCTCATTCCCTCCCTCCCTCTCCCTCCTTTTCTCACTTGCTCCCTCCATCTCCCCACCAACACAGCTGCTGTGCCGACATTTCCAGGAAACTGGATAACATCCAGAAAGAGGGAGGGGGGAGGGGAATAAGAGGAAGATAGAAAGAGTGTGTGTGTGTGTGTGCTTAGTGAAGATGTATAGGGGAAAATGGGCCCTGAGTCTGTATAAAATAGAGACCAGTCAACCCCAAAAGTACACAATCACAAAGAAAGACCGATATTTTTGTGTGTGTGTGTGTGTGTGTGTGTGTAAGTAAGTAAGAGACATGTGCTGGAAGTGCACCAAGCATGTAGCTCAGGGGGTTCTGGCTGGTTGCCCTATATGTATGCCAGTACTGGACCCCCACCTCACCCAGCTGGACAGAGCCAGGCTTGGTCTGCTCTGCTCGTGTTTATAGCCTGCCTCTGTCTGTCTAGTCTGTCTGTCTAGTCTCTCCTCCTCCCCCCCCCCCTCCTCTCTGCAAACATGACCTGAGTGTTACTGAAACATTAGGCCTACTGCTCCCCCTGTTCTTTTGAAGTCTATGTTTCGCAAATATTGGGGACAGATCATTTTTGTTTGACTGTTTCCGTCATTGACTAGGTTGCAAAGTTCAGGGTTGATGAACTCCAGCCTACCATTTGTTGTGCTGATCAGGTATGTTTGACTGAACAGTTGCTCAGTGTGAAGGCCCCCCCCCCCCATGTTTTTTTGTACATGGTTTTGTGGTGATGTGACCTTTACTGAATAGTACGGTCCTTTTGCCTGAGCATGTAGGAGTGATGTGCAGCCCCTTTCAGAATGTTCTGAATTTCCCTTGTCTTCTTGACACACAGGGCTTTAATCAGACAGCCTCTTGCCTTATGTGATAATGACTGTGCTTATACAGTCATTGGCATTGTTAGATCTAGACACCTTTATAGCAGCTCAATACTTGAGACGGGACTGTTTCAGCAGACAAGCACTTTTATCTTGAGCTACATTGCACTGCTATCAATTCAGTAATGAAAAAAGCTATTTGTTTAATTGTTTTTTTTTTTTTAATGGTTAATATCCATGTCTTGCTGCTTTGGCCATAAAATAGCCACAGGTAATAGTATGGCATTACAATAAACAAACACTGCAAACAGTTAGTGACACGTTAGCATTAGTGGACTTGCACGACTCTTACTCTACCCAGAGATCCCACAGATGTCATGGCCTTCTGCTTACAACTGATGTTAATGCAGTCTGCCGTTGATATTTTTGAACAAATAAAGAGGCATGACAGAAAGAGGTAATTTAAAATCCCTCTCTGATACACACACACACACACCTCTCATTCCCCGCTGGTAGAGAGGCTACGGAGTCATACTGTAATCTCTCCAGGGCTTGGAGGTTTAGAGGCTGTCCACACGTCAACGTTTTTCTGTTAACATGGAGAAATTACTATGCGTTTTGGCCTTGCGTCCACACGGCGCCAGCGGCTTCCAGAGTGGAAAGATCTGAAAACGCAGCCATTTCGTTGCTGTGTGGACAAGCAAAACGCAGCTTTTTGAAAAAAAAAAACAAAAAAAAACAACAACAATGGAGGACGACGGAGTTGTTTGTGCTCTACGCGCATGCGCTCTCTGGTGTTGGTGTGTCCAGTGGCTCTGGCTGTATCTATTTACAGCGCCACATATAGATGTGGAATATGTATTACATTGTTTTCACTCTGTGTTCTGAGGACGGCGATATTTTTCGCTCCGGCTCGTGTGTGGACACACACAAATACGGTAACGTTGCCGTGTGGATGGCCTCTTAAACCCAGTGAGGGAGGGAGTAACCACACCCACACACAAAACAACCTCTGTCAGGACAGGGGGCCCCAGGCTGGGAGTGGTTAACAGTCAGCCCCCCACCCTCTCTCTCTTTCTCTCTTTCTCTCTCTCTCTTTCTCTCTCTCTCTCTCTCTCTCTCTCTCTCTCTGTGTGTGTAAAATATATTTTTATATTTTATATATATATAAAAAAATTGTATGTATTCATCTATCTATCTCTATCTACCATCTCACCCTTTCGTCTTGTTTTTCCCCACACTATCAGTCATCTCCCCCTACACACTTTCACAAGCATCCCTCCCACACACTCACATCTGTGTGTGTGTGTTTGAGCGAATTGGTCTGAAAGGCCAGCAGAGAGGACGCACAACTCGCACAGTTCTTGAGCTGTTCTTGATCTCTCCTCTCCCTCTCTCTCTCTCCCTCCCTCTAGTCCTTTTCCTCTCTATCGCTCTCTCTGTCCCTCCTCACCCCTCTCTCGCCCTCCCTGTCCCCTCTCTGCTGTGTGTCTGTGTGTGTGCATGTGCAATTATGAAACAGGGTGGCAGCTTATGAAACGAGGGTGTGTTGACTTGAGCTGGGCCTCACTGGGAGCAGCAGATTTCACTGTGTGGCTCTTCCTCTGTGTGTGTGTGTGTGTGTGTGTGTGTGTGTGTGTGTGTGTGTGTGTGTGTGTGTGCGCGTGTGTAGGACTGGCACACCGCTGTGAAAGCCTGACAGTAACAGACTGATGGACTGCAACCCAGGCCCCCCCCACAAACACACACACACACACACACAGCCTATTCATGAAATTACATACATTATTGTCTGTGTATTTGGCGCACAGCCTCCTCTGTCTCTTCTCTTCTCCTCCTCCTCTTCTCTGCTTTCCTCTCCTGTCTTCTCTCTTTCTCTGGTTGGAGCATTCATGTGTGTGTCAGACCTGCTCCATGTGTGTAGTGTGGGCTTGACTAGAGTATGTGTGTGTCTCTTGAGAGCATGTTAGTGTATGTGAGAGACAGCAGGGGTGGCTGTGTGTCTCACAACAGTCAACACACTGGAGACTGGAGGAGGATCAGCAGCCTTCTGCTGGTGTGCCCTCTTGTCTCCACCATCACTGGCTCTATTGTTTCTCTCTCTCTCTCTCTCTCACACACACACACACACACACACACACACACACACACACACACACACTGTGTGCAGACACTCTGTGTCTCTCTCTCTCTCTCTCTCTCTCTCTCTCTCTCTCTCTCTCTCTCTCTCTCTCACGCACACACACACGCGCGTTACAGTAAGCAGGCATGATGTCAGCAGCAGTCGGACAAAGGAACTCGTTTTTCCAGGAGCAGTCATCCGCTCCGGGAAGCGCTGCGGCTGAGAGGGAGGGGGGGAAAGAGGTACGGAGCGAGAGGCCAACTGGGAGAGTTGGGGGGTGGGGGGGGGGGGGGTAGCTGAAAGTGTGTGTGTGTTGTGGAGGTGCTTGTGTGGAACACTTGGCTTTGGAAGAGGGATTCTGTCATTTCCGAAACGCCTCCATTGTTTTCTCTGTGGCTGCCTGGAGTTGGTCCCCCAGTGTTTCCAGGGCCAGCACACTTTGGCCCACTTCTCTCTCTCTCTCCCCTCCCTCCCCCCTTTGCCAGTCTTATCTTCTGTCCTTTGTTTATCTCTCATTCCTCTCTACTCCAGCTTTCCTCTTTCCACAGCCCTCTGTTCATATCTCTCTTCCATCCGGTGTCTCTCTCTCTCACTCACACACACACACACACACACACACACACACACACAGCATCTCCCCCAGTTAAATGTATTTGGAGAGGGTTGTCACTATACTTATGTCTGTGGGTGGGTATATCTGCATATATTTTTTGTCTTAGCCAACACAGTGTGTGTTGTTTCTGCCTTGCTGCACGGTGTGGAGTAATAAGGTTGATTTTTTTTCTTTAGCAGTCCTTAGCAGCACCACAAGATTACAACTTTGTACAGACAGTGCCTCAACTCCTTTGTGTCTGCAATATGACAATAATCTTTACCAAGTCGGAACTTTTCTCTTGTGTTTGTCAGGCTCCCTGGTCTTCTTATCTGGGTGCATTTACTTAAACACACACACACACATACTCTCTCACACATTCATTCGTACACTCATACTCCGAGACAAATACGGTCCTGGGCCATGTTCCAAGTGTAAGTGTGTTTTATGGCTGTTTATTGCTCACTCCTGCGGGCAGCTCCGTGACTGCTTCCATTCCAGCACATTCCAGCGAGGTCACCATGCAGGGGTAGTGCTGACATCACGCTGGAGGTCATCCTGAACTTGGTATGCTGGCAAATTTGCCTGCATGTTTTCTTTTCTTTGTAACCTTGAATAGGCAGTTGGGAAATTAATGATTTGGTGTATTGTGTGTGTATTTAGGGTTGGCTAGGAGCTTGTGTTTGTGTGTGTGTGTGTGTGTGTGTGCGTGTGTGTGTGTTTTTTAATCGGGTTAGAATCTAATGCTAGTCCCGTAAGGAAGAGGTTTATTCCAGTGGACCAAGTCAGACAGTCAGCCATTCATTCATTTCATCTCTCTCTTTTTTTTTTTTTTTTGGGTAAGCCCTTTGTTCATTTTCACAGCCTGCTACCTCTTTTAGACCAGGAAACACACACATACACACTCACAAACAACCACACACACACACACACACTCTCTTCCTCTTCTAGCCCGCACAGCCTTCTAGCCTGTGATTTCCTTCCAGCCACAGCCACTACTCCCCTCCCCTTGTCGCTCGCTCGCTCGCACACACACACACACACACACACACACACACACACACACACACACATATGCACACCATCCCTAGCACTTAGTCTGATTAGCCCTCTCATCTATCCGGCAGTCGTGGTCCGCTGGTTAGCTTTGGCCACTGATCCAGGGAACGCTGTGTGCCGCAGCTGCCGACTGGGGGAACACCAGCCGCAGGCCAGGCCCACTGACTGGGGATCAGCTCTTGAGTGTACGCGGTTTCTGGCGCAGTTTAAGGTTTCCACTCATGAAGACCAGGGGGAAGTGGCTGCTGGCTGAGATCCTGATGGCTCGCTGCTTTCATCTTTAAAAAAAAAAAAAAAAAGAGAGGGAGAGAGAGGACAATGGAGCGAGTGAGAGAGGAAGAGGGATAGAGAGGCAGAGGTGACCGAGTTCCTCTCCCAAGCACAACATAGCTTGCAGTAGAGCTTGGCAATTCATCGAAAAATTAATCAAACCAACAATCGTAACTGTTGATTGACAATGGTCAAGCATGCTTATCGCTGTTTATTATTACTGTTATTATTTATTTTGTAAACTTTTTCTTTATATTCTGTGCATTCCACTGTGTGTGTTCATGGGTCATTCTGTCCAGTCGAGTCAATTAAAGAATTGAATGATTTGAAGTTCCATCACCCAGCCCTAATCATGGTATAATCGTGGTGATGTTCGATATTGGTCAATATGGAAAAATATATTGCGATACATTTTTTTTGGCCATATCACCCAGCCCTAGCTTTAAGCAATGACATACTTATAGCTTTGTAGGATTGTAATAGATTGTAAGAAGAAGGGGAACAAAATGGAATAAAGTTTTGCTCTTCCTGTAAAGTTTTGCCAGGCCATGTCTGTCTGTCTGTCAGTCTGACTGCATTTTCTTGGATACTTACCCCTCAGTCACACAGCGACTAAAACACAGATGCGAGGCGACAAGCCACCATTAATTTACAATGACCGCCAGTGATGGGTGGCAAGTGGAGGTGATTTGGCCTCATGTTGCCAGGTGGGTGGGGCAAAGATAGAAAAGTTCTCTATTTTATACAAATATTGGGCAACAAATCCAGGCAATTTTTTTTCCCATTAAATCCAATCTGAGTGAAGGTATGCGTGACGACCGGACTGCTGCAATCAGTTCCGTGAGATCCAGCGATACACCTTGTGCTCTGTCCATCCTGCCACATAGGGCATTTGGATCAAGAGTGGCTTGTCGGGACCACACCTACCCATTTCTTATATGCACATTTTTTTTATTTCAAATGTTCGGATCAGGAACAAGTGAAGTGGTTGTTTAGTGGTATAGTATGTTGTCCTCAGCACTGGCACTGGCTTAAGGCTCAACCATGATTGCACAATGCTGTTTTTCCCCCATTGTCCACTTCTCGTGATACTCTCACGTGTCTTCGCCCGACCAGAATGACCTCCAGTGTATTTGACACAATGACTTGGACAGTCTTCAGTTAGGCTACAACCAAAAGATTGGGAACGTCCCATGTCGAGAAGCAGGACATTTTGTGCCATAAAAATGAATGGAAAAAATTTCAAGTGTGCAGACTCTTTCCTACTGGATTAGTGGACAGTCTTCAGACCCGGTGTGTATAAGTTACTTGATTTGTTGGTGACTAGCAGTATTGGTAGGTCTGGTACCACTGATGAAGGCTAGTGATTCTTTACACATGATGTAAGCATGACACAGCAATTGAGCTAGGCTTGTGTGTGTGTGTGTGTGTGTGTGGCTTGAGGAGGTTAAGAAACACCTAGTGATATGTGCACTTGAAGCAGGTAATGTTGTGTTTGAGATATCAAGTTAGTTTGATATATTTCGATCAGAGAGAGAGAGACACACACACACACTCTGGTCTGGCCTGTCCTCTGTAATTAGCAACCTGACTTTAATCAAGGCCTCCACTAGCACTGACATTCGTGTGAAGTCCGCCCCCCCAACCCCCCCCCCCCCCCCCCTTCTCTCCGTCTCCTTTCTTGCTCTCATCCTCTCTTCACTGCAATTTCCTGAGCTTTGTATGTCCCTGAGGACGGCTTAGTCTCTCTCTGTTTGTGTGTGTGTGTGTGTGTGTGTGTGTGTGTGTGTGTGGCTGGAAGCTCTACTGATGATGAGGCTGTGAAGTGAGAAGGCAGCAGGAGTGGAGGGAAGAGGAGAGGGAAGGAGAGCCCTGTGCTTGTTGCTTGGGAGATTATTGATCTCAGAATCTCATTTTCTGGTCTGCTGCGCTGCCTGCTGAAAAATAGCCGTCTGCTTCAGCAGCACAAACAAAAGGTGTGTGTGTGTCTGTGTGTCTGTGTGTGTCTGCTTATTGGTCTATGAATACGTTTGATTTTGGTCAGTAGTGAAGTCAACTGGAATGGTCTTGGAGGGATGTATTTTGTGTGTGTTAGAGAGGGAGAGAGACTGAAGAATATAAGGGTGTGTGTGTGTGTGTGTCTTTCTGTGCCAGCTGTCTCCTGCATATTTCGAGCACAGTTGTGGAAGTCATTATGCTGTGACTATGGGGGATGGGCACCCTGATGTTGCTGCTGTGCAGGCACAGAGGTATGGCTTTTGTGTAAGAGTTACATTTGTGTGCAGAAAGGGTTGGTGTGGGTGGGTGGGTGTGTGGTGGTGGTGGTGGGGGGTACGTGTGTGTGTGTGTGTGTGTGTGTGTGTGTGTGTGGGGGGCTTGCTTTTCTTAATGGCTAGATTTTGTCACTGTAGGAGATGGTGTGGGTGTGTATGTGAGTAAGAGTGAGTGAGTGTGTTTGTGTGTCTGGATGTGGAGTGGGTGGTTTGTGTGTGTGTGTGTGTGTGTGTGTGTGTGTGTGTGTGTGTGTGTGTGTGTGTGTGTATGTGTGCTTGCCCAGACCCTGGGGCTAATGGGGTCGTGTGGCCCCTATGTCTGAGGCAAAGCTGAATTTATGACTGTAGTTTTCATTAGTCACCCGGCACAGCCTCCCTCTGTTCCCACCAGACCATTAAAGCACATGAATCTAGTGTGTGTGTGGGTGCAGTTTAGCCTACCATCACTTGTCATGACTTATAACCTAACTTTTTGAAATATGTGTAGAGATTAGTTTTTGTATGTGCAAATGCTTAGTTGTTAATGGGTGTTGTATAGATGACCTGCACATTAAGCCTATTAGTGTATGTAGTAGTGATGTGAGGGTTATTTTTTTTAGGAGGAAAATGCGGGTTGTGGGCAGATAATAATAGCCTGTCACGTATCTCCTAACAGTTGACCTTTTCTGATATAGCCTACCCAAATATTTATGTGCGATTTGTGTCTGGAGAAAATTTGAGACTAGCATTGGGCTCCTCCTGTGTGAGACATTTTGCGCCAGCCTAATTGAAATATGGTAGGCTGTTTGTTTTTCGATCTTAACGGCCCATTGCAAGGCCAAAATCTTTGTGTTTTTTTAAGCTTTTGTGTTCACAAAACAAGTGCTGCACTCAGTATCCAGGCAACTTCTCAATGGTTCGATGGTTCTCAATGTGCTAAGTGATGGTGTATGATGGTCTATGATGGTGTAGTATGATCTGGAAAATTCCAGATGTTCTAAGGCTTTATCGATTCATGCGCCTGTATGCGCGTTTTGGGTGTGTGCGTGTGTGCACACTGGCATTTGTGTCTGTGCATGTGTAAGTGAGAGAGATGGAGAGCGAGAGATAAGTGTGGGGTATATGGCCTAAGTTTACACATGTTTAAAATATTCAGTTGTTTGTTTCCCTATATATTTCAAGAATAAAACAATCTTTTTGGAGCATGCCAATCTGTGGTTGATAACTAAAATTCAATAGAATCCTGAGTAGCCTGGGTTATCCATCATGTAGAAAGATTGGGACAACCAAACAGCAGTGCAAGGTGAGCAAATTTCTCTTGTAAGTAGGCCTAGGTTATCATGTGTTTTTCTCAAGGCTATTGCAAATCACAACATAGACTCATTGGTTTCTTTTTTATTTTCTCTCTCTGTTTTAGCAGATGGAGTCAGGTTGGGTTAAAAATCATTGTGTAATTTTGAGGGTCGGGTGGAGCGGGTTGGCCGTCATGATGGGTCAGGTTTGTGGGGGTGTTGAGAAATCCTTGACCTGCACATCACTAATATGTAGCGTACATGCTAGAGTGTGGTATGCAAGTGCTGTGAGGAGACTACAGCATTGTTTCTTTTTTTCCTGCTAAACATTGGGGCTTTATTCTGTTCACAAATATGCATGGAATTTTGGTAGACTTGCTGTGTCATGGCAGTCCCCAAAGAAACATAGAACAATGCATTTAACATACCCTAAGCATACCCATCAAATGATTTGGAATCTGTTTGTAGACAGTAAGAAATAGCCTTTAATGACTGAATGTGATTAGGCATCTTCAACTATAAATGCTGATTTAAAACTAGATCATCAAGGATGCTTTCAGAATGTTGCTCATGTCATTAGAACGCACGCTCGCGCGCACGGACGCTTAATGGCTTGAGGAAAAACTGACTAGCAGATCCCAGCAGCAGTCTCCATCGCTGAAGCACTTGTCAACAGCAGATCAGCTGTTGGCACTGTAGTCAAGAGGGTGTTGCCACACACACATATACACAAATACAGAGGAGATTAGTAGAGATTATTGCTTTGCCTTGTGGTGAGTCACTCACTGTGAATGTGTTTGTATATGTAAGTGTGATTGTCTAACGGTAGGCAATTCATATATGGTGTGAATGTGTGTGTGCATGCAAGTGTGGGTGTCTAGCGGTAGGCTGCACAATGAGGATGTTGTGTAGGTAGTGTTGTGGTGTTTTTGTTTGTTTTTTTTGGGGCTCATCTATCTATGCGTGTAGGTGTGTGCTGAATATACAGAAAGGGTTATTTGCAGATAGTTTATGAGTGAAGATATGGGGGAGGGTCCAGGGCTGATGATTGCATATATGCTCGTGTCGAATTAAAGACATGTAGGCTTCCCTTACTGTTGCCATTTGTTTCCGGCCATTCTCATCAAAACTTGTGGATTTGTTTGCAAACCAAAGCATAGGAACCAGTAATAAGTATTTTCAAAGAGTTATGTTAACTGACAAGGTATTAAAGCCGTTTTGCTTTCATTTAGTTTCGGTTTTGTTCTACACCAGGGTGCCGTCGTCATCTTGCTAGTGCTGTAACTGTATAAATAAGCTGCAGAGGGAGCCGAAAGAGCCTTAATCATATAATGACCCATTTAACCATGGAAGTGAAGCTGGTAAATCAATTTAAAACAGTAGCCAGTAGTGTTGCTGAGTTTTCCTTTACATCCACAAGAATGCCAGATTAAAAATAATCCGGTAATCAGAAAACATGGTCATCAATCTGACTTCGCCTTAATTTCTGGATGAAGCAGTACATTAATAGAAGGCCATAGTGGACCTTGAGATACAGTCAGTACTACCAGCCAAGACTTCTAATCTAGTGACTCAAACAGAGCAATGATTAATTGCGCTTTCATTGATATGGATTTATGTCAGTTGATAAAACCAGTCCCATATCTGTCTCTTGGCGAGTTGTCTTAACTGACTGACAACTTGCCAGGGTGTGTTGACAAAAAGTGATTAGCTGAATTAATGGAGTTTAACCCATGTAGTTTGGGGGCTAGCATAAAGAAAACACTGAGTGTTTATGCCTTTTGCTATCTTTTTACAAGTTAAATTTCGCAATCTTGTGCCTCCCATTACCTTTTGAGATGTGGCAATAGATTTTCATTGTATTTAATGAGCATCAATAAAGGTCTTTGAATGGGGGTGGGACTTGGGCCCATGCTAGCCTAGTTAGTGGAGATGCATTCTGTTCCATTCAGTTCACAGTGGGGTTATGTAGGTTGTTTGCCGTGCCGTTGAAGGCATGTCTGTGTAGACTTGGCGGAGGATGCCTTGAACGTGCGAGAGTATGTGTGTGTAGCTGCGTGTTACAGATACATAAAGGTGTGTTTGCACAAGTGTGACTGGGTTTTCATCGTGTCCGTCAGTCGATTCCAAGTGAAAAGCTGGGTGTGGTTATGTTTGCATTGTGGTGGATATTTGTAAAGTTGTAGACGTCTACTACAGGGTTAAGAGAATGGTATTAAACTGTGTAAACGTAGTGTAATGGAGGAAGCTGTTAATCATGAATACCTAGGCTTGGTTATGCTTGTGCTCCTGTCACTGTGTCTGTGACGGTTTCTCAATGGTGCCCCATTGCAAGGCCAAAATCTTTGTGTTTTTTAAGCTTTTGTGTTCACAAAACAAGTGCTGCACTCAGTATCCAGGCAACTTGTTTTCTGTGTCTGTGACAGTTTCTCAATGGTGAAAGATCATATTTGGCAAATTAGTTTTGAACTGCACCCAGTTTTGGTAGGAGAGTGTATAAGTGTATTTGTTGTGCCTGCTCTGTTTAAACAACTAGTGTTAGCAGGTCACAGGTGTCGCCGCTCTCTTGGCTGTCACAGTTTGTGTGCGTGTGTGTTTTCGTGCCACTGCCTCGTAAGGTTGTCAGTGTCGGCTCATCTAACAGTGCTCTGTTGTTCCTCTTCCACTTCTCTAGAGATTGGACATCGAAATGTCACAGGCCGGGGGCCACTGGGCGCGTGCAGGGCAGCACTAATACCTCCACAGCGGTGTGTTTATGTTTGTGTGTATATGTGCAAGACCAGCACCACAAAGACGTCCTCTCCTTCAGTGTAACCGACCCCACCAGCAAACACACACGTCCCCACACCCAAATCACACGTTTTGGTTTTTGGTTTCTCGCCCCTAGTTGACATGGAAAGTTAGTTTGAGGAAAGTGAGTTCAGGGGCCCCTGTCTGCACTCACTGTCTGACACAGACGTGTTTAACTCTTCCCCCACAGTGCTAATGGGTTGCATTGTGGTTTATTGAGTTCATGTCTAATGTTTTATACACCACAAAGCTGTGGTGGAGGTTTGCCATAGTTTTTGTTGTTGTTGCTGCTGCTGCTGTTGTTGTTCTTGTATTTCCATTGACCTTTCAGTGGCTTCACTTGGTAGTAGTTTGCTGAATAAGGTCATTTGATTGGTTAGATTTTCGTTGATTTGTCCTGTGTAATTGTGTGTGTGTGTGTGTGTGTGGGTGGGGGGGTGGTTGGGGGGGGGTGCTGGGCTGGGCTGGGCTTGTTGCTCCCCTGCAGGGCCCCTTGCCTTTTAAAAGGCTTGTTGTGTCTGTGCAGGGAGGGGTGCTGCTGGAGAGGTCACTGCCCTCCATGCCGACCTCTGACCCCACAGAGCTCTGCTCCCCACCCAAACGCCCAGGTCGCAGCCGACCTATAGCTGAGATCCTTGCCTCCTTCAAAGGGACAGAGGGGAGGGGTGGTGTGGACAAACACATACACACACACACACACACACACACACACACACACACACACACACACACACACACAGCGGTGCAGACATTTTTAGGTACAGACAAACACTCACACACCTTCAGTCACGCACTATTGCTCACACTGAATGACCGCTTCCTTTGGCGAAAAGTGTAAAACCTTCCTGGGAAATGTCATGGTGATGTGAGTGAGTGAGTGTGCGAGTGTGCGTGCGTGTGTGTGTGTGTGTGTGTGTGTGTGCGTGCGCGCGCGTGCGTGCGTGCATAATTCCCCTCGGTACATTCCAACAGTGTGGTAATTAGGTAAACTTGATTGGTCCCTCAAGTATGTGTTTCGAACTGTGCTAGTGGTGGCAGTTAGATAAGAAAGTGTGTGTGTGTGTGCTCATTAGGAGATGCAGAAGATATCAGATATTATCTGAAAGACTGGCATACTTATGGTATGGTTGTGATAAAATCATTGTGTGACGGTGTGGTGAATGGCATGATCATCAATGTCTTTTGCTAATGTGTACAGAGAGTGTGGGGTGGATGTGGTACATATTTTATTAGTGAGTGTCAGTTGAAGAGAGCGAAAGAGTAAGGTGTGTGTGTGTGTGTGTGTGTGTGGGAGAGAGGGGGGGAGGGGGATTGTGCATGTGACTTTCCAGTCCTCAGTCCAGAGTGCCACATGCTTACTGGACAGAGATTCCTGTGGTTTACCATATCAGTCACTCTCTCACACACTCTCGCAATTTTTTACACACACACACAGATGGCATGTACTCTTTCATGCATTGAGCAGCTTTTGTTTGCTCTTAAGAGTGATGCTATTTACCCTGGAACTGAGGCAAAACACGACAAAACAATTGGATATTTTGTGTGTCATGTTTGGAGCACAGTGGTGTGTGTGTGTGTGTGGTGTTTATCACACTCTTACTTCAGATGTTTTGATGTTTGTCCATGCTTAGATGCAAAGGTAAATGAAGCTTGCTGAGCATGTCAGTGTAGTTGGTGCCCACAGTGCAAAAGAAACTCTCGGAACTGTTTATATGGAACCCTGTCTATTGTAGATGAACCTGAAGAGAGGGAGAAACCTAAAAGCCTAATGTGAGTCTACTTGATAGAGGAGTGTGTGTGTGTGTGTGTGTGTGTGAGGGAGAGAGAGAGAGTGTGTCTGTTTGTTCATGCACCTTCTGTTGCATACTTGCCTTTTTACCCATATTCTTTTTCTTTTTTACTGTGTGTGTGTGTGTGTGTGTGTGTGTGTGTACACATTGTGTAAGTCGTTGCTTTTGACCTGGTGGAGACAGAGTGGGGCTAGAGTGGTGGTGGTGGGGGTGGTGCGTGTGTGTGCATGTGTGTACATGCGTATACATGAGCTGACATGAGGTGATGGGTGGTTGCATGTCAGAGGTGCTTAGTGGAAGCCTGGTGAAAGGCTGTAGGTGTCCAAAGGGCAGAGCACCTCACACCATTACTTATGTTCTGACTTGCAGAAGTGGGCCGAGGTGCAGTGTGTGTGTGTGTGTGTGTGTGTGTGTGTGTGTGTGTGTGTGTGCGTGCGCATATCACATGATCGTTCCCCCCTACTCTCTCTTGTAAATAAAGAACTAGGCCAAAAGGTGTTAAACGGCTCACAGCGTCTGAGCCATCACAGCCGCCTATGTGTGATGCCATTGGAGCATTATTGGTGCAGGTGTGTGCATGTGTGTGTGTGTAAAGCATCCAGAGGCTGATCTGGTGCTAAGTAGCTCAAATGTTATCTGCTTGGGCGGTCCCCCTTTACCCTTGCCTGAGCTGAGCTTGCGTGTGTGTGTGTGTGTGTGTGTGTGTGTGTGTGTGTGTGTCCATGTCCTAAAATGTAAGGTTGGAAAGGAGTGGTCAATGTGGAAGTAAAGGATTCATGCCTCTGCTCTCTCCGACGTGTTTCTTCAGCTGTGCAAGGCTTTGCCTTGTATGTGTTTTTTGTGTGTGTGTGTGTGTTAGGAAGAGGGATAGAGAGAGGGAACAAAGGCAGGGAGTCGGGAGAGAGTGAGGCGGTGAGTGCTCTAGAGTGGAGAGATTTGAAGCGAGGGAGGGGGCAGAGCGAGAGAGAAGAGAAAGAGAGAGGGGGTGAGTGAGTTCATTCTCAGTTTGGCAGGCAGCCAACCCCCTGCCTGTGGCTGTGTGTGTGTGTGTGTGTGTGTGTGTGTGTGTGTGTGTGTGTGTGTGTGTGTGTGTGTGTGTGTGTGTGCGCTCAGTATTGCATGTGTTTCTCCTCCTGTCTGGAGGCCCAGGCTGGTGTTTATATGTAAAATTCTCTCTCTTTTGTGCGCGCATGCACACACACACACTAATAATGGAAGCAGAAAGCCAATACAAAGGATGGCTTATCTCTCTGTCAGTCTGTTAAATCTTTGCCTTTTTTTATACCATTCCCCACAGAGTCCTGTTCCCTCTATCATATTTAGTTGGAAAATGATACCACATTTTTGGTGTGTGTGTGTCAGTCATATAATAATAAGGAAGGTGTTTGCTACTTAAAATGAATTTGTTCCCAGCATGCATTTCAGGATGGCGAGCTCAGAGTGGAGAGTAGCCTAGTCTCTGGCAGATCAATGGACTGTTGTTTTGGGGTGTGTGTGTGTCTGTGTCTGTGTGTGTGTATGTGTGTATGTGTGTGTGTGTGTGTGTGAGGGGGTGGGGCTCTACGCAGATTAGTTTATTTACTCCTGCTGTTCTTCTGGTGGTTGAGCGGCTGCAAATGGTGAAGAGTATGCCCCTCAGTAACTGTGTGTCTTACTCTGCAGTGAAGGCTTGAATTAGAGCCCTGGGATGAGTTTGTTTGTGTTTATGTTTGTGGCTAGAGTATCCTATAGCTTTGTATTTGTTTATGCGCCAGTGTAGTGAGGTGTAGTTGTAGGTGCAGAAGTGTAATGTCAGGGCTCATCTGGCTTGGCCGATATGTACACCAGCATTTCCTCTCTTCTCCCTTCTGTTTGACTGTGTTGATCTGCTCTTATTGTCCGTGGTCAGGCTAGCTGCTAATGGATTTGCCCCATCCCAGGGTCCTCATTCTAATCTCTCTCTGTGAAGGCCTGCTTACTAAAATGTCATTTCAAGTGTGTATGTTTTCTTTTTTTTCTATTTTGTTTGTTTGTTTGTTTTTTTTGCTTGATCCAAAATGGCAAACTTAATAAATGCCACTGTGCAGATGTGGGAGAGGGGCCAAAAAACAATTTGATTTCACTAGTCGCTGTGCAAGTGTGAGTTACATTTGATGCCGTTATTTTTTTAAACTGCTGGACAGTTTTGCATAGAACACACAGTGAGAATGACACAGCACGTTATGTTCAACAGCATGGGTTCATATAACCCAGCATGTGCTGATGGCACAGTAATGGCACTGACAGCAGTTAAAATCAAGTTCTTGTTTTGCCACATCAAAGCCCCCCTCACCACACACACACACACACACACACACACACACACACACACACACACACACACACACACACACACTTACTTCTTTGTCTTGGAGCCCATGTCTGTGCATAAAGACCCTCTCTGTGTGTTCTCTGTTCTCTCTCTCACACACACACACACACACACACACACACACTCTATAAAAAAGAAAGTGAAAGGGACCACAGCATAGCAATGAAAGTAGACTGCAGGAAACACGGTTGGAGCAGATCTGAGTAGTGAGATGGTCAGTTAGGTCTCACCAGCTCTGTTGAAGAGAGAGTGATAGTGAAAGTATTTAGAAAGGCGGTCTTGTAAAAGGAACTTGGCGTGAGTGAGTGTGTGTGTCTGTCTGTGTGTGTGTGTGTGTGTGTATGGTGAGTTCGGTGGGCAAAGTAACGGTGAGTAAGAGGACTGGGCTGTAACCTGACGTGTTAAATATGAGAGATGGCCTCACTCTGTGTGTGTGGCAGTCCACTCGTTGCCAGCTTGTTTTGGCAGGAGATGCAGAATCAAATGCTAGCACTCTCTCATTACAGACATCACACACAAGGAATGCCCATTCACCCTCTCCCTCTCTTTCGTATTTGAGTGTTTGTGTCTGTGTGTCTTTGAGCGTTTGTGTCTGTCGGTGTTTGAGTGAGAGTGAATGATTGTGATATCAGTCTTTGTCCATTAGTCGTGTGTGTGAGTGAGTGAGTGTGTGTGTGTGAGTGAGTGTGTGTGAGAAAGTGTGAGTCTGTTGGTATGGGCAACACCCTTTTTTGAGGAATATGTTATGAAGGTGTGTCTGTCTCCTTGTTTTTGTTTTTGGACAGAAGTCAGTTCACTGAATGTGTGTGTGTGTGTGTGTGTGTTGGAATGTTCTTAAGCAGACATGACCCATATGGCGGAGAACTCGTACTTCTGTAATATCGTATTTCACATTTCGTTATCAACAAAACGACCATGAAATATTTGTGATGTGATTTGAAGGCTACATGGCCCATCCCTGGTCTGGGCATGTGGGGAGGCGGTCAGTGCCGGCTAGTGAGGGGTCAGCACAGACTCTGGAGAGAAAGAGAGCATTGAAGGGGAGTTTGTGCAGTTTGAGGGGTTGTATCCGGTCACAAGCAGGTGTGAATGCAAGAGTTTTCGCTTTCTCTTTCACACACACACACTTTCTCTCTCTCTCTCTCACACACACACACACACACTCTCTCACACTCACACACACGCACACACACAGTTTTTTGCACTCTTTTCCCATTTCTCTTCTGTCTGTGTTTTGAACTCCTGACAGCTGCCATGGCAGTGATGGATTGCTTCTGACAGTTTCTGGGCCTTTTCCCGGAAGGCCCTGCCCGTTAACACACACACACACACACACACACACACAACTGACACCCCAGCCTCCCAAATAAGTATCATGTCGTCAATGGCCATGATGGCAGTAAATGTTTACTTTACGTGTAAGTGACGGGTTTTCACAGTTCGTCTCTGATCTTGACTGTTCTCTGTTCATTTTGTCACTTTCAGGTTGCTGACTGCTGCCTGTCCCTCTAACCCCGCTTCCCCCCACCCTTTCACTGGCCAAAATGCACGGTGTCCCAGCCACGGCCACTTCTTGTGCGTAGAGGAAGTCGCTCACCAGTGCCTGCCCTCCTGCCCCCGGCTGCCATGTCCTCTCACGGGCAGCCGCTGCCCCAGGGCCGCAGCCGAGGCGTCGACCCGCGCCACCTGCCCAGCACCGCAACTCTGCCCCTGCAGCTGCCACGACCCCACACGGTAAGTAAACAAACACACACACACACACACACACACACACACAGAGCCCATTGATAATGTCTCTGTCCACTTGTTAATCTGAGTCAGAGTCATTCTCTGTATAATTGGTTTTGTGGTTACTGACAACATGTCTATATTCTATGATCATGAGATTCAGAAATTTGTAGTCTGACATTTTAATTGCATTCTCATTTCCAAGTCACCAAGTTAGCGGTGGTAGCGTAGCGGTTAAGGAACCTGGCTAGCGTGTTAGTAGCCTGAAATGTTATTCAAACCCCAGCTTGCCACCGTTGTGCCCTTGAGCAAGGCATTTAACCCTAGGTTTCTCAAGGGGAGACTGGCCCTGCACAATTAATAGTTGACAAAATGTAAGTCGCTTTGGCTAAAAGCATCTGCTAAATGCATAAATGTAAATGGAAGTCACCTGTGTGCTTGTTTCCAAGACTGTTGACATCCAGGAATCCTAATCTGCTTGCCATGTGTTGCTCACCCATTGACCTTCTCACCCCTGCAATAGGATTAGGTGCAGGTGGACAGGCTGGCATGGTGTGTGTGTGTGGGGGGGGATTTGCCTTTAGGAGTTAAACAAAGCAGGGCTGGCTGATTTACTTTCCTTCGGCTCTAACTCTCCAGTCAGCTTGGGTCCAGGCAACAAATTTGCCTCTGGGTTCATGTCCCATATCTGATTCTGGGTGTCATGTCCCAGCAATTTGATTGGGCCCTCCCTTCCTCCCTTTTACATTGTAGGCCTGGTACACTTGATTTATACAGTTTGCCTCTCAAGGCAGATGGAGATGGGTAGACAAACTAGGCCAGTGACTGGCCAGTCAAATTGCCCAACATGCTCTCTCCCTTGCCCCAGGCCAATGTTAGCCGAGTGCTGTGACCTGTAGTAACCCCTTCAAATGAGTTGCTAGTGATCACTGGCACTCCGGGCACAGATGAAGCCAAACCGTCCTGCTGATCCACACCAGTTCTAACTGGACATAGTTTATAGCATGTGAATTGTTATTGAATTATTGTAATTAAAAGAAAATTATGATGATGTTGAGGGCGATGGCATCGCGCATGATCAGATCCCCTGCAGTCAGAGAGGATTTTGCCAACAGAGAATTATGTTGCTAATAGAGACACAGTACTTTTCAATAGCCAAGTTATTCATGTTACTTATACACAACCAAATTACGAGTTTTCTGTCAGTCAGTTGCTCTGTTAGCTTGTGAGTTTCTCACAAACCTGCCTACAAAGTAATGCCTGCTGACGAAAAGCTGATTTCAAAACCTGAAATATGAGCATAGTTCTAATGGGAAATCCTTCCACTATATCCAAATCAACGTCTGAGATTATTTACTTTTGCACTGTGAACCAGTATGGCTCGTTATGGTGGGTAACAAGAAGCCAAAACAAGCGAGCTGACCAATCTCACGCCTCCTCTGTCTGGGGGGTCCGTCGTTTCGACGGATATTTATAAAATTGGGGAGGCATCCGTCAGCCCAGTACAGCATGTTGGAGAGGGATTGTGTGTTTGCATGCAGGCCCATATGGTGGTTTTTAGTGAGGATTCTAATGGATGTGATTCCTGATAATTGGCATCATCTGCTCTGTCCTATGTGAGCCTGATTTGATTCTTTACTCCATCAGTGTACAAGCCACTCACAAGCACACACACAATATTATCAGTACGCTTATTCATCAGTCCAGATAATTTGCACTAAGTAGTTACACACAGACACACACTCACACACACGCACGCACGCACACTCAACAATCTTTCAACAGAGGCAATAATTCGTCAGGAGCTGGAGAGAGAATATAAACATGTCCACAATCACACACAGTTACATACACTCACTAGGAATGTGAAGAATTGTTAGTAAGTGATTATTTTCAGATTACTCAACTAATTAAATACATTTCAACATTGCAAGTGCCTCTTTTTGCGGCAGGTAAACTAGTGACTTGCTTGCTCTGTTGTCTCACTCATACATGGCAGTAGACAAAAAATACAACACAGACAAATTGACATTTTCACACCTATGGCCTTCCACCTCTTTCTAAAAAATATCACCATGAGCGTAATGCAGGAGGGTTTTTATGATTAATTAATTGTGACATTTATAATCACGATTAATTGTAAATTTGATAAATTGTCTCATCCCTAACACCCACACACCCAGTCAAGCATCTATGAACTCACACTCCTATACAGTACACCCGTAAGTATACAGGGAGGGGGAGAGAGGGATAAAGAGAAGAATTGAACACCTGGAATTAAGTAATGATTAGGACCTTCCCAGAACCTATTTTCTGAGCACCCATCAAATTTAAAGATCTCCAGGCAATATCCAGCTGTAAATCACTGACCAAGGAGGAGGCAGAGTAGATATAAAACACGACTGGACAGAAAGGGAAGGGGGGTGGGGCACAGCGAGCAGAAGACAGAGAGGGGGAGAAAGCCTCACTGTTCTTTGTTTTGTACCCCAGTGTCTGATGAAAGAACCGAGGGGTGGGAGGTAGGGACGCAGTGGTGTGTGTGTGTGTGTGTGTGTGTGTGTGTGTGTGTGTGTGTGTGTGTGTGTGTGTGTGTGTGAGGATGGCGGTCATGTAGATAAGTGGAGATGGCCAGAGACAGAGTGTGGAGATGGAGACACAAAAAGGAAGTGGGAGGCGGTGGAGAGGAGAAACACTATTGTTTGGTGTCTGATATGTGTAACAGCATGGCAGTGACGCTACTAACTATCCTTTTTACATATGCGTTTGTGTGTTTGCTTTAGGATGTTGGACTGGTGGACTACCATCCTCACTCACGGGACTACCCAGCTCACCTGGCCTTGTCCCAGCCACACCGCCGCAGGCCCTCCCTGCTGTCCGAGTTCCAGCCTGTTAACGAAAGGTGAGCACGCGCACACACCCACACACACGAGTAATCTGCCAAGGAAAGGATGTTTAGGCTGCAAGCCAAATCGGGTCAGAGTGCACCCCCCAATGAAACCAACTTTGTTTGCGTTCTCTGGCCATGCTGAATTTGAATGTTAACAGGGAAAATTTGGGGATGCACAGTCTGCTTCAGCCATGCCCATTGAAAACCATGGTTTTCAGAGCCATTTAATTCCATTGAAATACATTAGAAAACATGCATAGTCCATGGGATGGAGGAAGTTGGGGCAAGTCTCAACACATGTTAAATCACACCTACATGGTATAAGCTTTTAGAAAATGTATAGTTTTGCATACATATTTTCACTGTGATGTGGTTTAACATGCATTGAGACTTATTCCAACTTCCTCCATGTGGATTTTGTGTGGGAGTTCATTTCCATTTTCTGTTCTGAATCTATTTGTGTCGGTGACTAGAGTACAAAAGCAATGTTTTTTGGTCATGCTAGCTGTGAAAGAGACTGCGTATGGAAACCGAATGATTAACACAGGTTTGGTTTGGTGTTTAAAATATGTGTTCCTGCTAAATCAATACTTTTAAAACGGTGCTGGTGCTCAAACAGTACTTAAACCGATACCTGTAGAATTTCACGTCTGAAGAATTTGTTTTTTTTCATTCATATTATTATGAAATGATTAATTATTATTATCAGTGCTAATAACTATTATTATTATTGTATTGGAGCTATATATTCACTTTATAAATATCTAAAACTGCAATATTTTCAATAACTTTGATATCTGAAATAGCATTAGTACTGAATGGCTTGCCGTAGTTTATCTTATGTTAAAATGGTTTGCCATAGAGGTGCACATGGCTAGTTCTAGGAGACAGACAAGCATAACCAACGGTACACAGACACTTTTCTCTTTCAAGGTTGTCAGTATCTCCCCATCAGGGGGGGATTTTTTGAAAACATGTTACACCCAGACTGTTTAGCAAGCTGTAGACTGTTCTGTTTATAGGCCACCTTCTTTTTAGGCAAGTGAACTAGCGATAGCATAGGCTATGTGATGTGCCCGTCTCAGGCAGCTTGGAAATATCACTGTGTATATTTGTGTTTATTTGTGATTTAAAATTGAATGATGAAATTGAAAGGAAGTTTTCACATTACAGCTCTACCAGTCTGCGGCATATTTTGCGAGATATGGAAACAGTTCACCCTACTTAACTTCTTAATGAGCATCTGAATAGCCCCTAAGAATCCTGTTTGGACAGAGTAGCAGTTGTGTGAAGGCCAGACTCAAAGCCAGTTGAGTCCAGGAGCTCTTGTAAGCACAGGCAAGTCTAACTGCTGCAGCCGGATGAGATAATGACAGCTCCGTCTCGTCTCCTCCACTCGGCACTCAGTGCTGGGGAATGTTTAGTGGTATCCAGCAGGTTCGGGCCCCAACAGATGGGCTGCTGGCTCCACCAAGAGCAGGAAATTCCCCCACCTGTGCTCTTATCACACACCACCATCAGCCCAGCTATGAGAGAGGCACTTATGGAACTCGTGCGGGCGTGCGTGCAGGCGTGCGGGTACCTCCTCCCTCCTTTTTTGTATGTCATTTCTTCCATACCTCCCTTTGTCTATTCTTTGTCTTCATCATTTCTTCCATACAGCTGTGTGCGTGCAGCCTAGAAATCCAGACACACCCTAGCGGTAGCGAATTGTTTTGCTCAGTGGGTACGTCTAGTCACGCACTGTTGGGGCCTTACAGTAGTAGGCCTACTATTGGTCTGATCAATCACAGTGCTCTATCTTTGTAGAGAATCGTTGGGGGAGGCTTAGCACGATAACGACAGGGCTGTGACGGTGCAAAAGAACGAAGTGGCCAGGGAATAGTGGTTATTTGAATAGGCTTTGGCATCACTTTTGGAACAGTTAGACTTGGGCTTTTCTTTGAAAGTTGGGCAGAAAAAGGCACTCAAGTCATTAGTTTCAAAGAAGGACGTATTTGCTGTTTTGCTAGTGTTGCTTTGATTGGTTGTAGCACTATCCACTTTGAAAGACACATGTGAGTGTTTTGTAGAGCCTTTTAGTAGACAGTTTTCACAAATAGTAGAGTGCAGTCCTATGTATAGACGTGTGTGCTTCCAAACAGACCTTCTAAAACCTGAAAACCATACCATAAAAAGGCTAATGCTGTGTAAGTTGGTTAGAGTGCCTCTTTGAGACAATTAGACAGAACACAGATAATTAATGAACTAACTTCCACGCTTACTTGCCTTGAAGTGCTTGAATGTATTTGTAGTGGAGTGTGTGCTAACCAGGAATGATCAATTCCAGACTAGCCATGATTAGCTGAATAGCTGAAACGGCTCTCTCAGTCTCTAGCTGCTGAGTATCAGCGGTGTGGTGCTAAATCTGTGTGTGACATGCAATAACTAGTAGAGATAGGCATTATTAATCGACAAATAAATAATTGGTGGTTAAGAATTTCATTGATTTGATTGAATTCATGGATTTCATGTTAACTTTGAATCAATACAACGAATGCAGGTTGTGTTGCGTAGTGTGAGTCTTAAAGTCGTGCAATGTATTTCACTGTGTGGCAGCAATTAAATATTTACCACCCAGGGGCAATATTTGAGTACAGTTGCAGGCTCGGTTACCTGCGAGTTTCTGTAGATCCCAAAAGTAATCACAAAAGCCACGGTGAAATGTGGCGTGGGAACATTTTGATTTAAAAAATGACTTGGTACACTGCCATCACTGCAAAGCCATGCACAACTTGTCCACAACACAAGTGATGTACCACTTAACGCATATCCGCTTCAGAGCACCGTAGCGCATATTTTCAAGTTTCAGTGCCTGAGCATTGAATGTCCAGTGTAATTGCCACAAGAGTTGTTTTTCTCGTAATAAAAATCTAATTGAGGAAAAGCATACTGTTTTGTATCTTCATTGCATTTTTAATATGCAAAAAGTTTTAAAAAATAAGCATTCATTTTAACATAAAAAATATTAATGATTAATCAAAAATCGATCAAATCCTGACAATTGATTAAAAAAAATGAATCGAATGCCCATCCCTAGTAACTAGTGTTACCTTAAAGCCTGATGGGCCATCTGTCAGCTGTACCAGGAGCAGCCTTATCTCTGCGCGCCTTACAGGTCTAAGACCGCCATTGAGTGTGTGCGCGCGTGCAGCCGAAGCTGACAGGTGTGCAAGAGCTTCCACGATAACACCAGTGACTAGCGCTATCAGCACGTCTGATCTGACCTCAATTCGCTGTGTGCTGTGTGACTGTGACTTTGTGCCTTTCTTTCCTTCCTCTTTTCCTTGCGCCATACTTCTTCCCCCCTCTATCTCTCCCTCTCTCTCTCTGTGTCTCTCTGTTGCTCGCTGTCTTTCAGCCCCCTCTCTTTTTTTCCCCCCCGCTGTACTCTGACAAATCTCCCCATGGATCATATTATGTTGCACGCTCATGCATACGAGTGAGGAGATGGGGGGGGGAGGGGTGCAGTGTGAGTGAGAGTGTGCGGGTGCGTGCATGCATGCATGCCAGAGAGTGAGGGAAGATAGGATAAGGGGAGGGGGTGTGTGTGTGTGTGTGTGTTTGTGTTTGAGTGAGGTGGAGAAGGGGGTGAGTGGGATAAAAGCCACCATGTGATTATGTGATTATGTAAGTGCCAAGCCTCCATGGAAATCAGCGGAAGTGGGTGAGCGAGTGTGTGTGTGTGTATCTCTCTCTCTCTCTCTCTCTCTCTCTCTCTCTCTCTCTCTCTCTCTCTCTCTCTCTCTCTCTCTCTCTCTCTCTCTCTCTCTCTCTCTCTCTCTCTCTCTCTCTCTCTCTCTCTCTCGTCTGTCTGTGTATGTGTCTGTCTATGTGCACAAAAAGGCATTAGCACATCTGGGATTCTCTTTCTCCTAATTAAGATGGCACCCAGAGTGTCTCTTTCTCATGCGTGTAGTATACATACACAAATGCACACACTCACACACCTTCTCTTCATCTCTTCCACACTTGCTCATCACCGCCCACCCCCCAAGACTGCATTCCTCCCCATTCCAGCTTTCATATGCTAATGCAGCCACAGCTTTATTGGCTTACTGAGCCCCACACACACACACCTCTCCCTCTACGCCCCCTCATCATCCTCTTTCTCATGCCCCTCTTAAACATCGTCCCCACCAAACCGTTGTGAAGAAGAGTCTTCATTATGCCGCCATTTACACCAAACCGAACAGAGGAAGCATACTGCAGGCCAGTTTTGTGCTTTGCAACGGCATGCCAGTGTTCTCGAAATCGCCAGAACACCATATAAACTAGAAACTCTAGCTTTGAAAACCAAGAGGAGGAAAGAAACATCACCAGCTTTCAGTCATTTTAGTCATTTTGACCTTTAAGCAGAAATTTACATGTCTTGGAAATGTCACTGTGATTGGTCTGAAAACACAGCAGTGCCTTACTGTTGCATGTCACGCCTCTGGTTTGTCATCTTCCAATTCCTGCGATCTTCAGACAAGATAGGGCAGTCTTATGGTCCCTGTGTAAACAAGCAAGTGGAGGTAACAAGGAAAGTGTAATTATTATGGGATTTCTGTTTCAAATAGAATAGAAAGTTGTGTGTGTATATGTCGAGGATCCCTTAAAGTGTCACTGCCCCGTTTAAAAAAAAAAAAAAAAAAAAAAAATTAAATCCAATACAAATGTTACACTTTTAATCTTGGGTGGCCATCCCTGCATGAATCTGTACCAAGCACATGAGCGTCTGATCTCCCCACTCTCCACTGGCTACAGTAGACCTTTAAACTGATGCGGTCCCTGACGCGCCATTAACTGCCGAGAGCTTTAATGACCCGCTGCACGACATGATTGATGGTACGTTATAAAATAATCATGTGCAGGATGTGTGTGCATGCGACGCTCAGTGAGGAAGCCATCGCTGCCTCTGCCCTGCTCCCTCTCCCATTAAAAAGTCCTTATCTGTCTGCATTACTCCCGAAAGCTGCCAGCAAGCTAGGGCATTGCTTTACCGTCTCTCGCTCTGGCATTCTCATCCACTGTCCTGTCTGTTGCTCTTTGTCTCTCTCTCTCTCTCTCTCTCTCGCTCTCGCTCGCACGCACGCAGGCTCTCTCACTCACACACTCTCTCTCTCTCTCTCCCTCTGATTTCTTTTGAAGACTACTGGACTGTAATTCTTGGAGCATCACGAAAGGAAGCTTGTGTTTGGGGAGAGGTGAGGGAGGCGGGGAGGTGACTTGCGTACATTGTAGCACCAATCCCACCACTTCCAGCTTTTTAGGACATGATGGTTTTGTGCCAACTTGTCTGTTAAGGTGATCACAAAGGTTCATTTTGATCTGAGTTATTTTAGTATAAAAACAATAGAATAGACACAAACACGCTAAGTTTGCACTTGCTTTCCTTGGCACTTATACACACACGCACACACACACACACTTGAGGACGCACGCTTTCATGTAGGGACTAGGCAGTCATGCATTCTTGCCATTAGTCTTTTGAACACACACCCACACCCTCTTGGTGCGCACACAAATATGGTACAGTGCTTTGAGCAGAGCGTGACAGATCAGGTTTCTTTCGCCTGGGCACCCCAACCCTCCCCCTCCCCCTCCCCCACACAATCCCCCACACGGCTAGCTCATGACTGGTCTCTGTAATTGTTAACATTCCAGGCCACCCGCTCTGCTCTCCCTCTCTGGAAGTACTGTACACACACACACACACACACACACACACACACACACACACCATATAGACATGTACTTATATTTGAACACGCACACGGCAGACCTAGCGAAGTCCCAGCTTTTCTGTTGGACCTCCATGCAAGTTTTGAGTAGTGTGTGTGTGTGTCTGTGTGAGAGTGTGAGAGAGTGAGTGAGTGAGTGGACTGACCATGTGAAGGGCGCTGCATAGGCCCATATGTCTGTGTGTGTCAACAAGAACACTGACATTCACTCTATCCGGTCTACTGCCTGCTATGCCCCATAAAGAAATGGTGATTTCAGCCAATCACTCAGCACAAAATTCAATCTCTTTGAAGTGCAGTGTTTTTGCACACACACACACACACACTCCACAAAATCTACTGTATATGAGGGTGTAGGCCGTCAACATACTTGTGTGAAAGTACACAGGGATACGTCAAGTACCCTGTGTAGACACACACACACATACACACACACTGACTCAAAGCTCTCTGAGTACTTTCATATCTTCCTATGGATTTAACCTGGAGCCAAGCCTTTAGAGGAGCTACAGTATGTGTGCTCCCTGGCACATGCTCCCTTGAGTGTGTTTGTGCTAGAGGCCGTTTTGTGTGTGTGTGTGTGTGTGTGTGTGTGTGTGAGAGAGAACTTGGAGAGGAAAAAAAGCTCTCATTCTTCAAAACTATTTCAGCAGCTGGTCCACAAAATCATTTCCTCATTTCCTACCATACAGAGTGCTCTCTTCACTAAGGGTTCTGATACAGCACTCACCGCTGAAATTGTTCACACATCACGTTTGTGATGGGATGGATAATTATACTGTTGAATTTAATAGCTGTAACCAGTAGCTGCCCTTGGCTGTTAATTAGATGCTGTGCTCGTGAACTTGTGAAACTCTTAAACTGATCTTGTCGTTTGGCATTTTCAGAAAAGGACCTTTCACTGTGTTACCCATGAACCATGAACCATTGCATCTCCCCCCCCCCCTTCTTTCTGCACAGGGGTCAAGAGGTGCACATCCGCTATGACACCATTTACATGCCAGAGCCCAACAGCCAATCGGAGATGGAGTTCTCTGAGATGAAGCGTCCCCGCCTGGAGATGGGAGCAGACAGTCTGATACGCCACCCCGCACACCGCCCACCCCATCCTCTGAGTGGGCCTGAGGAGGTGGCTAAGGTGAGGGACTGACCGCTTCTGTAAATGGTCACCTAATGCTAGATTCCAGATTCAAGATGGTCTTTTTTACATCTCATTATACTAGTATTTTGTTTTTGCTATACTAGTAGTCCCTTAGTGGAAAAAAAACTGTTCTGTAGTCTGGTGGTAGGTAAGGGATATATCAGTCATCTTCACATTGCTCTGCTCTGTCTGATCAAAGGCATGACGGGTCCTTGACAAAAATTATTTAAAGGATGTGTGTGGCAGGCCAGTGAGGCATATTTTTTGCATTGCCTTGACTCAGACAGAGGGCTTAACATTTGTTGACTGCTTTCCTATCACGCCTCAGTCACATACTATCCACACATCACAAGCAAGGATGTTGCCCAGCAATATGCTCACATCTTGACCCTATTTATCTCTCAGCTCTGGACTGTATGCAATTCCTGCAGAATCTTTCAGCCTTTTTTTGAGCACTCCCTTTTCCCCTTTGTGATTGAAGCTCGGGAACCTCGTTGACGTGGCATTTTCCATTTCAAAATAATAGCTGCCGCACATGTATTTTCTCCCAAGAAAAAGCCATCAGAAGGTCTGAAGGAAAAAGCTCTCTCACACACACTCCTGTGACCCGTTCTGAATGGTGTCGTGACCCGGCAGTTAAGCTGTGCTGAGGTAGGGGACACCTGACACCACGTCTCATTGAAACCCAGTCCCCCGCCCCCTCCCTCTCTTTCACTCTCTCTACCCTTTCACTACCATGCAAATGAGCAGCTCAGCTGTGATTTGATTTCCCCTTTATTCAAATGAAAGGGCCCGCTGTGTGATCCTCTGCTCTCATCCTCTCTGTGCTAGCGGTCACTGGCTTTGCAGCTGTGCGTGTGTGCGTGGGGAGGAGTGCCACAAAGTAACAGGATCTGTGGTTATCCTGATGCAGTCGTAGTTCAAACTCGCGCTGAGTAGTTTTTGGTGGCTCAGTGATGGGTGTGGTTGGATGGAACGATTGACAGCTTAGGATGCTCACTGTGATGTAGTGGAATGTGGAGCCCTGTGAGTGAAATGCCCTCAGGAACCTCTAAGTATTTGGTCTTCAAAGCCTCCTCTTTTCATTTCTCTCTCGCCTACTCATTTTTTTTTTTTTAAACACTTTTTCTTGTTGTGACCCCTCACCAGCTTCTCTATCATGCTCTCCCTGTATTGGACCTATCTTTCTTTTCTCCCACTTTTCTTTTTGTGTCATGGTGTTGTCCCCCCTCTCTGTCCCAGTCAGAATTACCCCCCCCCCCCCCCCCCGCCCCTTCTCCATTCCTCTATCCCTTTCTTAGTATTTTCCTCTCCATTTCTCTTTGGCCCCACTTCTCTCTCTCTCTCTCTCTCTCTCTCTCTCTCTCTCTCTCTCTCCCTCTCCTCTATCAGTGCCAGTGGTTGCTGGCCTTTTTCCCAGGCCCTGGCAGGAGAGTAGAGCAGTGAGATAGAGATGTGCAGCGCAGCATGGAGTGGACCTGGGCTGGGCTGGGCTGGGCTGGGCTGAGGCTCTGGGCTCAGGGCTGAGGGGAGGGAGATTAGGCCAAGCATGGCTCCAGCTGGACCTCAAGGGTGGAAACTGGGTCACAGAGGTCGTCACCCTGGAGGCCAGACTTGCAAGCAGAGGCCCAGATGGTTGAGCCAATGCTGGAGGCCTTTAAAATGTCATTCATTCATCTCCGCTAACAGTTAGTTTGGTCTGACCAGAGCTGTCCAAACAGATAACAGATTGGGTTTGGCACACACACACACACACACACACCCAGAGACTTGCACGCGCACAGTTCTCAAGTCTATTTTGGAAATAGCAGTTGTTTCCTCAGACAGTGAAATATGTGGATAGGATAGAGCTGCAGTCTTTTGCTGTTGATGAGTGCGGTGTTGCCAGTGTCACGAACGCAAGTGAGAGTGCAGACACCTCTCACCATCTCTGCAGGCTCTTAATGACCCTCCTGTTTGTTTGGCTACAAACAGCAACCAGAAGATGAACACTTCTGCCTTGCAGCAGGGCGCTATTGTTAGGCAAGTTATTTTATCAATGAGCTGCTTGCAAAACTCCCCTCATTCAGGATCATATTGACTATTCAGTTACACAAAGCAAGGGCAGTTTAGCTAGATGGGTTAGAAAAAGAAAAAGCCATACATGGACTTTTTGAGGTCTTTGTGTTCTTTTGTATCACTTATAAAGTGGGAAGATGGTCATCTGCACTGTTGCACTGGTTTGTGAGTTTCAGCTGTTGGTCCAACTAACAAGGCCAGTTGATATTGTACAGTTGATGGCTTGTTGTAACCACAATACAATTCAAGTGTGTGTGTCAGATCATCAAAAGGTGTGTTTTGAGGAGGGTTTTGGCCTGACAGGATACATGGTAGAGTCCAATGAAGAGCCCTGCGCCCCTATGGAGTGAAGTCTCCAGACGAAGACGAAGACTCCTTGGCTTGTTTCATGTCTTTACTTTATGGCCTGTGGTATAAGGGTTGGGGGGCTATTTGAATGCATTTAACCATTTTCTGAAATAGTTTCTGGTCATACTGTGTGCCTATGTGAAGGGGAGGGAGGGAGAGACAGAAGGTGAAAAATAAGTGGCACAGGCAGATGCTGGCGATAATAACTCAAACGAGCAGTGCAGGGACAAGCTGGGTGGGTTCCTGTTTTCTAGGTCAGAGGCCCTGAACTGTGTGTGTGTGTGTGCGCGCGTGCGTGCGGGCGGGCGGGCGGTTGAATGTGCTGTGTCATTACCCCTTGTGAGTGTTTAGCAGTGTTTAAGCACAATACTCTCCATAGTCAGGTCTCCCAGTATTTCGATGGCATTTGGTGGTTTTGAGATGAGGTATTACATTTAAACAAGTATTTTTACCTAAAACCTTAGGTTTCTTATTAATTCATTATTTTGTATTTGAAGAAGTGTGATGTGTGTGTTTGCATGTGTTGCCAAACTTGGTCCCAGCTTATAGCCTGAAGGACATTCAACTCTCCTACTATGTACTATCTACTACGATCTCTTAAGTCTCTCTCTCTCTCTACTATGACACTGCTTTCTCACACCTATCTTACCGTCTGTGTCAGAGAGAGAGGGAGAAGTACCATCTGTACTTGTGTGTGTGTGTGTGTGTGTGTGTGTGTGTGTGTGTAATCATACCCTGTCATCTATATTTTCTCAGTGCGGGTGTTTCCTCCTCTGGGCGTTGGACTATTTTTGTCCGTTGTGACAATAAGATCTCTGTGTGTGTGTGTGGCTTTACTTGCCTGTACTTCTGTACCAAGCTGGATGTGTGTAGAAGACACCATGCAACGCTAATGAATTAATGATGACTGTGGCCTAGATATGGCAGAGAAAAGAAAAAATTCAGACAATTGGACAAATGAAGGGAGAGCTGACGGATGCTTCAGAGCAAGAGAATAGATGTACAGTATCATGGAAAGATGAGAAAAATGACGCATAGGTCTCCTCCTCTCTCTCTCTCTCTCTCTCACTCTCTCTCACTCCCTCTCACTCTCTCCCTCTCACCCCTCCTGCACTCGGCCCGTCAGAGGCTGATTGCATCCGACAGAGCTTATGTAACAGGGCCTTACTCACACACGATGGGGGCGGGGGAGGGGACACTAATGTGGGGATGGATGTGCACAAATTGAAGATATAAGATTGAAGATAATCTTTATTGCACTTATTATACTCATTACACTTACACGTATAAGAGAGTCAAATTTAGTTTTTTAGCTCCTCAAAAAATAAATAATGAATAAATAGTATCTTAAGTGACTGACAGGCACAGGGTTAGGCTGTCTTTATTCTGGTGTTCATAAAACCTTATCGCTTGGTAGAAGCAGTATACAGTACGCTCAAACTGCACCCAATTTGTTCCCCTGTTCTGTGTTTTGACGGTGAGAACCGTCCTGTAGACCTAACTGTAGTAGTTACTGTATTGATTGTGTTGTCCAGTATACAGTGTGGTGTCTGAATGCTACAGAGAGGCTGTATTTAGAACGACATATAAACTCGGATCATTTGTCAGTGTAATGGCTGACTTTTTCTGTAGCCACATGAGGTCTTAGAAGTAAGCTCCAGGAGACGCTAAAATTACAGAGATACTTGATAGGCAATTACACACACTCCCCCCCACACACATACACACACACACACACACTCACACTCTCTCTCTCTCTCTCACACATTCCACAGTCTATTCTGGAAATATCATTTGCTTCACACCTCTTGCTTAGTGGTCTAGGTTAATAGAAGAATGTAACAGAACTGTGCGTGCGTCCCTGCAAGTTTTTCTGCCCTGATACCTTTCACCTACATTGAAATAGTAGTCATAACACACCCACACACACACCTCCAGTTACATTACACTTCTTGTGTTGGTTGTTGGTGATGAAACACTCTCTGTCTCTCTCTCTCTC
>JAIFZK010000018.1:3480000-3497500 GCA_027481765.1 Tenualosa thibaudeaui
ACCAACTTGTGCACACAAACCCCCTGGTATCACTTGTCAGGTGTGTATCGGTTTGTTGGCATTGGTGTGTGTGTGTGTGTGTGTGTGTGTGTGTGTGTGTGTGTGTGTGTGTGTGTGTGTGTGTGTGTGTGTGTGTGCGCGCGTGCCTTGTTTGAGCAATAAAACCTGGCTGTCACAGGCAAGACTGTTAGAGTTGTATTACTCTCTTGGCCTTACACACACATGCATACACACTATACACTACATACACACACACAGAGGCATTTAAGACACCGGAGGATTACACTCAATCTCTGCCATTACTTATTCATTCCTTGGTGTGGTGTGAAGTCGGACACAGCAGCAGGTGTTCTCCAGTTGCAGTGGCCCTGGCACATGAGGCCCTCTGACGCAGCAGGAGGGGCTGGGGGTGATTGGAAACAGAGTGACTGGTGGAGTGGAGTGGAGAGCAGTGCAGCGGAGGGGAAACCTAAAATCATTGTTTATCCTACTGACCAGAAGAGGGCTCTGTTTCTCACGAGTGCATTAGCTGACCAAGCTTCATGTTGAGAGACACTGTATTTGCACGGTCACAGCTGGCGCGCACATGCAGCTGGAATGCTGGCTGTCAAAAAGGACGTGCTCGCGCATGCACGCTTTCCGCCTTTCTGCGAGTTGGTCAGCGGTCCCACGTTGAGCTGCAGAACCCCCCAGTGTGGCTTTAATGCCACCAGGAGGTTACTCAAGGCCAGGTCAGACCAGGCCAGTCTAGTCTAGACTAGTCCAGGCAGGGTGTTAGGGTGGGTGGCGGTGGTGAGGTTGGAGACTGTTCCCATTGTGCCCCTGTGTCCCCTCTCACACAGAAGGGATTAGATTTACCCTAATCGAGCCTCGTTAGGAGGTCCATAAGCCTCGCGGTGGACTGAGGTGACAGGAGTCATAACTTGCTCTAAGTGTGTGTGGGTGGGTGGGTGAGGGTGAGGGAGAAGGTGAACCTTCTACCTTCATCCATACTTCATATGCTAGGTGTAGGCACTGGGAAATGTATATTTTATGCTATGCTGAGAAGGGGGATGGGGGTGGGGGAGGGACAGGGACAGGGACAGAGACAGCGGGAGAGGACAAGAGAGGCAGAGACTGCTGCCCACATATCATTTTAGCACTGCTGAAAAATGAATAGTCATGTTCTTGGCTTTTACAGCCCCCCCCCCCCCCCCCCTCTCTCTCACTCACTCACACACACTGCTGTAATTGAGGGAAATGAACTGAGTTAGAGAGCCGAGGAGAGCTGGTTGTCTTATTATGGCAATTTCACTCCCTCATCAGTGCAGAGGGATGAGGAGTGGAGCAGGGGCAAGTGGGGATATTGTACTGTGAGTGCGTGCTTGTGAGTGTGTGCGTGTGTGTGTGTGTGTGTGCGTATGTGCGTGTGTGTGAAAGAGAGAACTGGAAAAAGAATGACAGTGAGAGTGTGAGAGAGAGAGAGTGTGAGTGTGATGGTTTTCAGATGTGGGGATATATGTATGATATAGGCTCTTTTATCTTGGGCCCAATCTCCCTTCTATCCTTCTATATTTTTACTGTATATAGCTAAACTTGGGAAATTGTACAGCGTGTGTGATGTGCATTTAGACCTCTGTGTTCTGTACTTGTCTGTCTGTGTGTGTGTGGTGCATGTGTATATGTGTGTGTGAGTGAGTGAGTGAGAGAGGTGGAGAGAAAGATTGAGAGCAGGCAAGTGCACAGTGTTGCCGTGGTGATGGGGGAAATGTGAGTCGGTGCTGTTGACACGTGCTGACAGTGTTTGCATCTGTGTGTGTTTTCCGTTTACAGAAAAAAGCAGAGGAAGCGCACAGGATTTTGGAGGGACTCGGACCCAGAGTGGAGCTGGTGAGTGGCGCTCCCCAATTTTCCATTCCAGACTTTTTGGAACCTTTCCTTTCTTTTTCTCTTTCTGTCTGTCTCACCTCTTGTTTTGCTAGATGTTTGCAAGAGTAGTTGTTATTATGGAGAAAACATTCAACATGGTCAGATGAGTTTGGGATGTGCTACTTTTCACATGAGCAGAAATATCCAACACATTTTCGATACATACACAGTTATTAGGGGTGGGAATCGAGAATCGGGAATCAAGTAGCATCGAGAATCGAATGCTTCAGTTCACTGGCATCGTCTCCCTCTGACCTTATCAATTCCTCTTTTTCACTCTCTCTCCTATTCTTCGTTTTTTTTTATACCATTGTCAATGGGTCTTTCAGATACAAAATTGAAATGGACAACACAGCTCTACATGGTTTTCCTGACTCTAATAAGCTGCTTTGTGGTATAGGCTATATTATTGGCCTATGTGCTGATGCTGTGTAGAATACCTTCTAAGTAGTAAGGAACTGATAAAGAGACTTCATAAAGAATTGGACCAATAAGCAGAATCGACAACGGCATTGATATTGATAAAATCGTATCAGTTCCCACCCCTAACAGTTACTACTGATTGTTGTGTGTTTTCTTAGAGACCATTTATGTATCTCTCTTCTCACCTGCCACCCATTTCCCTTCACATACTGTCCAATGTCCCAGCTCCCTAATTGGCTGTTTCTGTTTGGCTTGATTCCTCTCCCTGCTCCCTAAAATATCCACACAATTCACAAGCCATGTGATTCTCTCCTTCAGTGTGTGTGTGTGTGTGTGTGTTTGTCACTGTTGATATTAAACCCACGGGATCACACTGGAAATCCCAAACCTGTCCATTAAACCCTGCACGAAACTTCCGACTTCCAAACACCAAAATTTATTTGCCCAATTGGCCAAACGATATAAGTGAATTAACGGGGGATTCAGGAATACATTTCTCATCATGTTGATACGCCCATAACCAGGCACCGCACACACACACTCCCGTGTAAGAGAGTCGTCCCGTTGCGCTCATGGAATGTTGGAGCGACGGCTCGTAAAAAGCCAGATTTCACCCCAAAGTGGAAGTCGGAGGCGAGAGTGTTCCCACACATTATGGTTTTGGGCTCCCACTGCCGATAGCTTTTAAAAAAAGTTATGTAGATGTCAGTGTGGGACGACTTTGAGAAGAGATCTTACCCTTTAGTAGAGAGTGTAGGGTTGTTTGTGTGTGTGTGTGTTTGTTTTTGTTTGTGTGTTTGTTTTTGGGCGACAGTTAACCCATATTGGGGCAGTGCCGCATAAAATAATCAGCGATGTCAAGTGGAATGTGTCTCACAAACATTTAGAGTCTCACACACACACGCGCATGCACCGAAACACATCGTACGTATCTCGTCACAGCGTCAGGTGCAGCTTCAGGATCACTCCGCCAGGCATCGTCAGTGCCACGGCAACGGAAGCATAAGTGCCAAACACAAACCTACCGCCCTCAGCATCCGCATCCAGCTCTGTTAGTCCACAAAGCTGAGGGCTGGCAGTCTCTCTCTTTCTGTGCGTGATGCTGTGACCTGGTTTCTTACCATCAGAGGGAACAGTGAGCATGGGTGAAAGAAAGGACAGTGAAAGATGAAATGGTGTGGGTGTGTGTGTGTGTGAGTCGGGGGGGCAGGGGGTGGCAGAGGGTTGAAAGGCAGGGAGTCAGTTAGCATTGATGTGCCTTGATGTGCCAGTCTGAACTGAAACTGGACTCTTACCCTCCAGACATTCTCAGTAATGCTTTTATCTTCTTTCTCTCTCTCTCTCTTTCTCTCTCTCCCCCTCTCTCTGTTCTCTCTCTCCCCCTCTCTCTGTTCTCTCTCTCCCTCTTTCTGTTCTCTTCTCTCTCCCTCTCTCTGTTCTCTCTCTCTCTCTCTCTCTCTCTTTCTTTCTCTCTCTCTCTTTCTGTTCTCTCTCTCCCTCTCTCTGTTCTCTCTCTCTGCCTCTCTATCTTTCCCAGCCTCTCTACAACCAGCCCTCTGATACCAAGCAGTACCATGAGAACATCAAAATGTAAGTAACTGCACACATCTCTGTATTTAATCCTCCACTTCCCTTCTAGATCACGACCCCGTCTCTAATAAATATTCATCACCTCCTGTCTGCGCTTCCATGCAAATCTGTCTGAATTCACGTTTGGATGGTTGCCTATTGAGAGGCACAAATTCTGTTTCAAAAACTGCTGCAGAGCAAGATGGTGGAAATATTGGCCTTTAGATGATGTATCTGATGCCTGTGTATTTTACTGAAAACTGCCTTCTAGGTTTCAGACCGTGTGTGTGTGTGAGTGAGTGAGTGAGTGATTGAGGGGGAAAAAAGCGTAAAGGACGTCTACAGTAGAATGTCCCCAGGAGTAATTAGCTAGGTTAACACGCACACACTCTCTCTCCTATTCTTCTCTCTATCTGGGACAGTTACTTTCTCATTAATGTGTGTGTATGTGTTAACCTAGCTAACTACTTCCAGGGACATTCTACTGTAGACGTCCTTTCTGCTTTCCCCCCCTTTGTTTTCCTTCACTTATTGGTTAGTGTAGAGAGCAGTGCTTCTTTCAGTGGCCTCAGTGGCCAGACCAGGCCAGCCCCTTTCCCACCGTCTGCTCCTGTCGTTGTCCTCGTCCTCTTCTCCTGTCCTCATGGCACTTTTGCTGTCTCGCTTTCAGTCTCTCTCTCTATCTCCTCTCCTTCATCCCTCTCTCCTCTCCTCTCTTATCTTCTCTTTGTCTATAAGCCTTTTGATCTGGAGGCACTTATTTGGCAGACTAGATTTTTTCCCCCTTTTTTGATGGTGCAGTTAATCAACAGGTCTGTGTGTGTGTGAGAGAGAGAGTGTGTGTGAGTGATTAAATACCTGCACATGACTTTGATCTTTTACAATTGCTTGCTTTGCCTCCTGGGCTTCTCTCCGAGGTCCATTTTCTTTCTCATGTCTTCCTCCTCTCTCCGCATCTATTCACATGACCATATGGCTGTGTGTGTGTGTGTGTGTGTGTGTGTGTGTGTGTGTGTGTGTGTACACACACAGCGCATGGTCGGCTAAGAGGAACCTTGTACATGGCACAGAGCTGCTAATCTAGTTGCCCTACCATCTGCTCCACATCACAATACCATCTCTGTGCTCAGAGGGCTGATTTTAAGAGGTGCGCATGCACACACACACATATACATACACACACACACACGCACGCATGCACACATACATACATACACAGACACATACGTACATACACACACACACACACACTCTCACTCTCTCTACTGACCCATTCAAGCTGGCATATCAGTAAACATTCAGACGCTCTTAATACTCCCATACACCTCTCTACCCCCCCACCCCCCCACCCAAACGCACACACATTCATAGACACACGCAGACACAGTGTGAAACCTCCACTGGCACTGGGACCCATTGAGCCGGGGCTCTCTTCATGGACCCTCTGCCTCTGCCCTCAGAGAGCTCATCCACTCAGTCGCCTGTCTTCCTTTGATCATGCCGTCGTCATTTAGAAGGAGTGTGTGCATGAACATGACTGTGTGCTTGTGTTGACATAATTGATGAATCCACATGATGTGTGTGTTTGTAATCATATGGTATTGTACTTTATTTGGTATAAAGGTCACTATGGCAACAGGACCTGTGGACATCAGGCAAAGAAGGGATTGGACAGCATCATAATTGACTGACTTTCTCCCTGATTCCCTCCCCCGCCCCCTCTCTCTCACTCGCTTTCTATCTCTCTCTCTCCCTCCCTCTCTCCCTCTCTCTGTCCTGTTTTCTTTCCTCTGCAGAAATCAGGCGATGAGGAAGAAGCTCATTCTGTATTTCAAGAGAAGAAATCATGCTCGCAAGCAGTGGGTGAGTGTTGATGGCTCCCTCTCCCTCCCAATATTGAGTGTCATGTTTTATGTGGTTGTTGTTGGGAATGCTCATTCATCTGCGTGCACACATATACACACACACACTAATAAGAAAGTAACTGTCCCAGATAGAGAGAAGGACAGGAGTGTGTGTGTGCGCATTTGTGCATGCTCCTCTGCACGAAGTGGGTGTTAAACTGGTTCAGCAGATTGGCTGAGGCGTGTTGGAGTTGTAGTGGCAGACTTCGTAATCGGTGCAGTTCTGCTGCCTAGCTAAATTTAGCCAACCTGCGGAAGCATCTGCTCACCTCATCCGAGTGGATCTCTCTTTACTACTCACCAGCAAAACGACACAGCACTACTCCTGCTGATGCTGCTGCTTCTGGTGCTGGTGCTGGTGCTGGTGCTGGTGGTGGTAATGATGAGGGGGATGTTCTGAGATGGGAGAGTTTGCAGAGGCGACGTCCTAGAAAGGTTCAGAAAGTAACAGCCTTCCCATATATTTGTTGCATCCATTAGATAAACCTGCTGTTCCTATTTAGCAGAACCCTAAAGCATTGCAGATCACCTAGACTAGTGCGGTCACCTGCTTGTAGTACTCATGGAATGGAACTTTTGCTCTCAGGGGATTTGCTCACAGGGGATTTTCATATTTGGTTTCGGTGAGAACAAGACGGTGTCAGTCATTTATAATTATGTATTTGGTAGATCACCTAATTAGAGGTAGAGGTTGGTCATTTTTGAACCATTTTCACTGTATTAGCCTCCCTCATATTGTTTTTTTTTTGCAGATATTTGCTTTCTGGACCTGGAATGTCCACCTGTGTGAGTTTGTAAGGTTATGTCAGTTATGTCATTTTCAGCCATGTGTCAGCATTACAGGGTTGTGCTTCAGATGAACACAGAAGGTCAAGGACGTCAAACCACAGCTTGTCTATGGGTCCACTGAATGTTGTTGCAATGTTGGATGAGTGTCTAACCCGGTCTGTGTGTGTGTGTGTGTGTGTGTGTGTGTGTGTGTGTGTGTGTGTGTGTGTGTGTGCCCTCAGGAGCAAAAGTTTTGCCAGCGTTATGACCAGTTGATGGAGGCCTGGGAGAAGAAGGTGGAGCGCATCGAGAACAACCCGCGGCGGCGCGCCAAGGAGAGCAAAGTCCGCGAGTACTACGAGAAACAGTTCCCCGAGATCCGCAAACAGAGGGAGATGCAGGAGCGCATGCAGAGGTGCGTGTCTTTGTCTGGGTCTGTCTGTCTCTCTTTGTGGTGTTGTGTGTGTGTGTGTGTGTGTGTGTGTGTGTGTGTAGAGGATTGTGTTACAGGTCTGTGAGGGGAAGTTTGTTGTCCACCTGAGTCACTTTGGGTCTCTCTCTTGTGAGAATTGATCATCATCCTTCAGAGTTACAAAGGCAGCTCAGGCTTTAGCTTTGGAGTTTTTCAACATGAGGGAACCTCAGGATGTGTGGAGTCCAGTTTAGGGTGGAGCAGTGTACGTTTGTGTTTGTGTGTGTGTAGTTACAAGGAAATATATATGCACACACACACTGCAATCGAGCCTTTCAGCAAATTTGTGCAACGGCTCGTGGTTAGTTTTGTGCAACAGCCCTGGCGTTCCCCTAGGCTGCTGCTCCCTGTCTGAACCACGGATGTGTGTCACTTCACCCCTGGTGACCATGCTTCTGCCTGCTGTCGCACAAGGTGTCTCGCACCAACAGCAGCACAGAACTAAAAGTGGCTCCGCGTGCGTGTGTGTGTTATAGACAGTTTGATTAGCTGTTCCCACAAGGCTTCCGTTTTCACATTTCATATGTTAGTGGTTGTTAAATTGGTATAGGACTACCCCTGGGGGTACACAAAATAAATCTGTGAAATTGATTATTATCCCCAATACAAACCAATTGCCACTGCATATATGTGATGTGCGTTGATATTTTGTTACTGTGGCAATAATTCCAAATTGGTTTTAGCAGACTGGGGCATGGTGCAGGGGGAACTCGGTGGGAAACCAGAGTGTCTGAGGGAGTATGCAGCAGTTTTTGGACTTAGCTCAATATAGTAGAAGTGGTTTGGGAGTGAAATAGAAGGTTCAAGCATTGTTTTGTTTTGTTTTTTTTTGGTTCTGTTACTGGTCTATAACTCCACTCCATGGAAGAGGTCCAGTTACAGAGACTCAAATTAAGGGTTTACCCAGAAGTGAAGTATAATGTGCATCTTTGTCTGCAGAGTCATAAACGTATATGATGTGTATGGGATCTTTAAGGTGTGTTACTAATCGTGTGTGTGTGTGTGTGTGTGTGTGTGTGTGTGCGTGTGCGTGTGCGTGTGCGTGTGTGTGTGCGTGCAGCCGCGTGGGACAGCGGGGAGGAGGCCTGGCATCAGCGGCCCGAAGTGAACACGAGGTCTCGGAGATCATTGATGGCATCTCGGAACAAGAGGTAAACAAATGATTTCTCAATCATACACACACACACACACACACACACTCACTGAGTGACTCCTCTCCAACACAAGCACGCACACACAGACTCTTAGATGACTGTGTGTGTATATAAAGACTGTATGAAGAGAAGTATTCCATCTCACTACTTCAGCAAAGAAATGAAAGCTTTCACTTCCCCATTTATTTCTCATTCTCTGAATAACTGTCTCACCTTGTATCATTGCTTCCCCTTATCTCCATATCTGTGAGTCCCCTGTACGTGTGTGTGTGCACACCCATGTTTGTATGTGTGCGTGTGTTTTTGTGTCAGATGTCCCTGAGAACAAGGATTTAGTCTGTAGTCATTTTCCCTCAGCAGTGCAATCTCCCCCATTAGTGGTAGTAGTGGTAGTTCTGTTATTATCTCTGCTCCCTCAAGTTCCTCTGTGATGCTTGTGTATTGCATGTTGAGAGAAGCCACATACTTCCCACTTCTGCTGACCTCTTGCATACTTACACACACACACACACACACACAAACTGACGGACAGACACACAGAAGTAAATCCTTCCACTACCATCATAGCCCTATAAGTGCACATAGTCTTTAGCTTTAATGTGATGTATACTTCCTCTGCTTTCTCTGTCGATCACACTTCCTCCCTCCCTCCTTCTCTCTCTCCTTCTCTCTCTCTCTCGCTCTCTCTCTCTGTCTCTGCGTCTTGGTTAGAACTCGGAGAAGCAGATGCGTCAGCTGGCGGTCATTCCCCCCATGCTGTTTGATGCCGAACAGCAGCGCATCAAGTTTATCAACATGAACGGCCTGATGGACGACCCCATGAAGGTCTACAAGGACCGGCAGGTCATGAATATGTGGAGCGAACAGGAGAAGGATACCTTCCGCGAGAAGTGAGTGTGTGTATGTGTATTCTCAGACAAGCGGTCGGTTTATGTGTGTTGGAGTGTTTGTCTTCATATGCTGACTGCACATCTAAAACAACACAGTTGTTTGTATGTTATGGTTTGTGTATATATATATATATATATATGTGTGTGTGTGTGTGTGTGTGTGTGTGTACTCAGACGTTGAGACTTGCGTGACCTGCTCTTGTACTGAGGGTTGCACTGTGGTTAGCCCCCCCCGCACACACACACACACACACACACACCAGTCTAGGGGAGGATCTGAGGGTGGCGTGACGAGAGAAATACACACCCTTACCACACTTGCCACCATTGACAGAGGTCACCAGGCGAAAGGGAAGAGGAAGTGGGGAGGCCCAGAAAGAGCGAGTGAGCTCGAGCTCGATATATATACTTATATATATACATATACTTATACTTGTGTATATACACCGACACACACACACACACACACACACACACACTCACCGCAAGATAACTGTTCACCCACTAATAACAGAATGCACATTACCTGTATGAGCTGGGCCTCAGGTGTCAAGCAGTGGGCCAGTCTGCATGTGCTGTGAAGCATCACAGTAGTCATCACAGGTGTCGATATTTTGTGTGTGTGATTTTTCGCTGTGTATTTTCAGGTTCATTCAGCACCCAAAGAACTTTGGCCTGATCGCCTCTTTCCTGGAGAGAAAGGTAGGGAAACTGACTCTCTTAACTTGCATTCAGAGGTCTATGACGACCTACAAGTGCTCAAAATGTCTATGTTTATTTGCATTTTTGTTTGTGTGATTTCAGACGGTGGCAGAGTGTGTGCTGTTCTACTACCTGACCAAGAAGAACGAGAACTACAAAAACATTGTCCGCAGGAACTACCGCCGTCGAGGTCGAAGCCAGGTGTGTGTGTGTGTGTGTGTGTGTGTGTGTGTGTGTGTGTATGTCCATACATGTGTGTATTTGTATGCATGTATATTTGTGTGTGCGTGCCTGTGTATTGTTTATGCACTGTGTGTTGATGCATGGACATTGTGTGAATGGTTGTGTGAATGGTTGTGTGAGCATCGCGTGTGTGTGAGAGTGGTTTTGAGCCTCATGAATGCTGATGCATGATCGCCCCAGCAGTTGACCCGTAAGTGTGAGCAGTGAGGCGCTGTGCGCAGCATGGAGTTCTGTAGAGCCCTGTGTTCTCCCTGTGAATGCACCACAGCCAATCTCTTCACCTGCTCTGTTCCAACCTACAACAGCAGTTGCAGAAACGAAGCCCGAGTGGCATCGAGCAGACAGTCAGGGGAATTATGAAATTAGAACTACGGCACGTTACAGAAGTCTTTATTTGTACTTTATTTTGGTAAAATCCACTCAGTAATGAGTGTAATAAGAACTACAAAACATAGTTATCAGGGCAGATCTGGGCTTTTATTTTGATGTATAGAACCTGTCCTGTTAGCTATGCTTTGAAGATGATTTTAGTGGGCTAGCTTGCTCATCTCTGAATGGATTTACGTTAATGGATTTTTCCACTGAATGCAAGTACATAAAGCCCTCAAAAGCCCCCAAAGTGCCATTAGAGAAACTCTGAAGCCAAATTGCTTAGTTTGAGTACAAAAACACCAGTCAAGTAGGCCTCCTGATGCATTGAGAGAGATGTGTTTGTTCCTCTTCTGCAGAAAGTATTTTTGTGCACATCTTTTTTTTTAAGACATATAATAGATGACTAGAACAAAGCCTTTAATTTTATGGAGGTGGAGATAATTACCCAATCTCACAAGCCTATTCACTTTCACTTTAGCCTTCTCACTTAATCACTCAAATTCTCTCTCACACAAACCTTACAAAAGTATGAGTATAACTTTCCAAAGTGCTATTCAAATTGGAATACATGGTGTTAAGCTTGCTGGGTTTTCTTTCTAGTCAAGTCTGTTGACTATAAACTAGTTTTAGGGCGAGCCTCCCGTTGGCTTGATTTGAGTAAGGGTGACAGGGAGTTCTTGTGTGAGACACAGAGAAAAAGGAAGAGAAAGAGGCAAAAAGAGATCTGAGAGCAAGAGGTCAATTTCAGGTCACAGCTGTGTGTCTGTGTGTGTGTCAGTCTGTCTGTCTGTGTCTGTGTGTGTGTGTGTGTCTGTCTGCGGAGAAGGATTATTTGCAATGCAATTTTATTCATGTGTCTGTCATGTGGCATCATCAAAGGAAGGTGTCTTGTTTTCCCGAGAAAGGAGCACTGCAGAAATTGACTGACTCACTCGGGTATCATCTGACATCATCACTAGAGCAGCACAGCCATTTTCCTACAGCCAACTCTGCATACATGTCCTCTCATTGTTACGAGTGACCGTGATGACCTAAATTAGAGAAATGCGTCAGTGTGCAGACGTGGTTGGAGGAGAGGATCATGCCTGTCAAATGAAGCCTTCTCTGATGGCTAAAGATTAACTGTGTGTGTGTGTGTGTGTGTGTGTGTGTGTGTGGTGGTTCGCAGCACGCTCAGCAACAGCAGCAGCAGGTGAACCGGAATACCCAGGAAGAGAAAGAGGAGAAGGAGAAAGAGAAGGATGGCGATCGAGAGGAGGAGAAGAATGAGGGAGATGACAAGGAGGATGCTATGAAGTGAGTTACACACAGACACACACAGACACACACAGACACACACAGACACACACAGACACACACAGAACGTTTCCTAGGGTCCTCTGACATTTCTCTGGAAAATTGTCCTCAGTTCCAAAACTTCATCAGCGGTTAGCCGGAATGTTCTCTCTCTCTCTCACACACACACACGCACACACACACACACACACACACACACTCACACAAACAGAGGAAGGGAGGCAAGCACACATACTTTGTGTCTCTCCTGCTCTCTATCGCAGAATAGTCTGGCTGTCAGCGTGTCTGTCTGCTAGGATCATCATGTTGGAAACTCCCAACAGTTCTGCTTTCAGGAAAATCTTTTCTTACTCACACTGTGTCTGTATCTCCGTCTGCCTTTCAGTCCTCAGTTACCAACAATTATTTTCTGTCTTGCATTCCCCTCACTCCTCCTTCCTGTACACATCTCTATGGACTACATAGTTTTTGCCTGCTTGCTTTCCTTTTCTTGCCTTCCAGCTTTGCTTTTCTTGTGCCCTTGCTTTGCCCTTTGTTCTCTTTCTTTCTTGCTTTCTTTCCCAGACACTATCATACTAGATATACACACATAATACGTAATAACACGTATAACTCGTAATAATACTGAAACATAAACGCACATCCCATTCAGTACTAATAACTTTGTTTCAAATGACTTGAAAAAACAAATAGCGAGCACTAATCCAGTGGTTCTCAAACTTTTTCTGTCACTTTCGAAGGGGGGAGGATTTTTTTCGTCCCACCTGCCTCCCAACATGCAAAAAATGGTAGCAAAATGGGTCCAGTTTTACGTCATCTGACATTTTAGTGTCTTGATTTGTCTTGATTTGTGACCCATTTCTCTTTAACATTTACTTTATTAACACTTTATCTCTTACACTTTATCATTAACACTGTCACATTTCTGCATGTACCCTTGGCTATATGATGACGACTTCTGAGAACAAAGTCTGAGAACGACTTTTGATACGGAAAGGAAATAAATTTTGTTCATAGTAATGTTTTGTGGTGGGGGTTAGAGATGACATTTGATGTGATTTCAAGATGGGATTACTCGGCCACCGCTAATCATAAGAGATGGTAAGAGATAGGCGTATTAACATTAGTGTTTTTATGTCAATTCAAAGCTAATTTTTTCGCGAAACCATTCATCACAGCGACTAGCAAATAACACCGTTGGAAAGCTCAGGTTGTGCAGTTTCACAGTGTGCCTGTCGTTCTCAGGTTTTAGTGTAACGTCTTGTGCCCAACTTGTCATGTACCCCACAGTTTGAGAAACACTGCATTAATCTATCATATTATTCAAAGTCTGGCAGTGCACACTCACACACACACACACACATACACACACACATTCACACATACGCAGTTTAAGAAAACAAAACATCCACCTCCCTGGATGAACATGATCATTACATTGTCCCTTCCTTCCAGTCTTGGTCCCCCTGCTTGGCCCAGCTGGTCCGGCTATATTTAGCATCCCCACTGCACAAGATGAATGGAATGGTGGGGAAGATAAATGAGGATGCACCATCCCAGCCCTCACTTCCTGTCAGCCAGCTATTGTGCTGATGCTGGCTATTCCGGCAAGCAGGAGGGAGGTGTGTGTGTGTGTGTGGGAGAGAGAGGGAAGCTTTGTCTTTGTTCTTCTGTGAATTTAATGGTGTGTGTATGTATGGGTGTGGGTGTGTGCCTGTGCCCAGGGACGACACGTCTGGCGAAGACGGAGAAGACAAGGAACCGGTGGCGGTGAAGGGGCGGCGCACAGCCAACAGTCGCGGCCACCGCAAGGGCCGCATCACACGCTCCATGGCCAACGAGCAGGAGGAGACCAGCACTCCTCCGCTCAGCGGCGACTTAGGTAAACACACACACACATGCCACACAAAAACATGGTGTGAGATTTCATTTAGTTATTTATCTTACTGGTCACTGCATGCATCCATCCATGCTTGCACATGTACTTGGACCTCCTTGTGCATGCATCAATGCCCCTTTAGCTCACGCATTCAGCCATGCGCAAAAAGTGCATACAGCGGCTGGACCGTGCTGCAATGCTGCTAAGCCTCCACATGGGGGCGCACTGGTCCTTTTCCTCTCTCCCTCCCCTGTAGCTTGCACCTCTCGCCTTAGGAAAGGGGAATCCCTGCCTCAGATCCTCTTGAGTTCCCTCAAGGTCTCACGACAGGCCTCTCAGGTTCTGCTATAGCATCCTGTCCCTATGGATTTAGCTCTGCGCTAAAGCTGTTGATTAGATTAATAATAAGATTATCTATCTAAAGCTAGCACATTCAGCTATCACACAACTTGTATATTCAGTCTGTTGGGCACGGTTAGCAGGCCCAGGGCCTTAGATTTGGGACCGAACTGTTGAAGCCAAGTCAGATGGATACTGACTGGATCCTAATGTCCATCCTAATCCTAAATCCTGAACCCTTAAAGAATCTACTGGAATGAAGGCAGTCATAAAGTTAGTTCTTTCTCCAAGGGTTCAGTTCATAGCACAATGAGATTCAGAAAGCACTGGATCTGCTTAGATTTTTGAAGTGAACAGTGTTGCGAGAAGCTACGCACCTTCAGTTCTTCTTGCATGCAGTCTGCTGCATGGGCATTGCAAGTCGAGGCATTCTGCCTGCGATTACAAACTCTCCTGCTACCAGCCCATGTCACCCAGGACCAGTGCCGCTGAGGGTATACTGAGAGGGTGCACTGAGAGTCTGCTGTCTGGTGCAGTCTTGAGAAATGTCAGTTTGGAACAGCATAGAGGTGGCGCAGTCTGTTGATGTTTCTGTCGTGTCAGAAAGATAAAAAGAACTATGGTGTGTGTTTGTCTGCCTGTGTTGGCTTCACAGACTAGTTTTGGGAGGCTAATGAGGAGGCAAGGCTGACAGACGCAGCTTGTACATCAATTCTGGAAAAACACACACACACTTTCAGAAAAAGGTCTTTGGATAGGGTAACACATGCCCCTCTCTGTAATTTAATATGCTGTCGATGCTTTGCGTTGCAGCCAATCTGGAGATGAATGAAAGCTCTCGCTGGACTGAAGAGGAAATGGACACCGCCAAGAAAGGTGTGTGGGGAGTGTGTGTGTGAGATCTCTGTGTGTGTGGTCTGTTAATTTGTTTATGGTTATAATTCTGTCTAATGTATTTTATCAGAAAATGGCACTAGATGTCATACTTAATTGGCTGTGTTGCCTTGCCCCAGTTTGTGTGTCTGAGCAAGAGTGAGAGAGAAGCTTGGAGCAAATGAGCCCAACATGGTGGAGTCTGGGTCCTGTGCCCTTCTCTGAGCACACTCTCCATGTGAGCAGCAAGTGGTGTCGCAGGTTGATGACCTCATCAGGCTGCGCGCATAAGCGATGAAAGTGGTGTGTTCTGAGGACTAATCTCGTCCAGGGATTTCCCCTGTGTTCCCACCGTATCTACGGCGCCCTAGCAACACCGCAAATATTTGCCCCGGTGTCAAAGGACAGGCTGTACTCTTGCCCTCCTTTCTCACACTTGCCCAGATAATGCAGGTCTCTGACCATGAGTGTTCTTGCGAGTGTGTCGTTTATGAGGGTGCTTGATGGCGATCTTGATGTTAAAGGTGTGTGTGTGTGTGTGTGTGTGTGTGTGTGTTGCCTGGATGTAGATAGTGCCTAAGGGGTGTAGGTGTGTGGCTCATGAGTGTGGTTTATGGCAATCCCAGTGTCAAGGGTGGGTGTGTGTGTGTGTGTGTTTGGCTATAGATTGTGCCTGAGCTGTGTGTGTGTGTGTGTGTGGCTGTGTGGTAATCCTGGTTTAATGTGCTCAGCTCCATTCTCCAGAGGGCTGATTGAGGATGGATTAGGGAGCCGCTTCATCCTCGGAGATTAGTCTCGCTGCCCGCTAATAAGGGTGCCACACTTATGCCCCCCCCCTACACACACACACACACACACACACACTGAGACCCACACACATTTTCTTACTCAGTCACTCACTCAGACCGACATACACACATCCTCACTCACTGTCACACACTTCTCACGCACACACACTCAAAAACAGACTCTTACATAACCATGTCCTGCAGAGTGAAGGGTTGCTAGGCCTCCCCATCCTCTGTGTTCAAGGGAAGCAATGCCCCCTTTCATCTTCTTGGTTTTGTCTATCCTGCTTTCTCTCACCCCTTTCCCTCCCTCAATCACTCTCTCCCTACCTTCCCCTCTCTCTCTCTGTCTCTCTCTCTCTCTCTCTCTTTCTCTCACCCCCTTCCCTCCCTCAGTCACTCTGTCTCTACCCCTCCTCCCTCTCCCCCTCCCTCCCTCCCTCCCAACCCTGATCTCTTTACTTTCATGTGATCGCCCTCCCTTTCCGAAAAACACTTTTTCAATCCAGCAGTCAGTCTGGCAGTAAACTGTGACGAGAGAATCTGAAATAAGCCATGCTGGTATAAGCATTGAAACCGTGAGAGAGAGAATGTGTATGTCATGGGCATCCATCCAGATCTGTGTTCATCATGCAGGTGGTAGCACAGCGTTAAAGGAACCTGCTGATTAGCCCAAAAGTTGCTAGCTGGCACCGAATCCAGGCTGCCAGTGTTGTGCAGTGTTGTGTGAGACTGGCCCTAAAGTAATTAACACATGTAAGTCGCTTTGGATAGAAGTGTCTGCTAAATGCATGTGTAATATACTGTATTACAATGTATTGTGTGTGTGTGTGTGTGTGTGTGTGTGTGTGCGTGCACACTGATGCATCTTCATCTGAATGACTGTCCTCTTAATTTTGTATTTAGTGAAGAAGCACTGCCAGTTAAGCACCTTCTGTGTGTGTGTGTGTGTGTGTGTGTGTGTCCCTGCACATAGTGTGTCTCACAGCCATTTTGAAATGGAGGAAGAGATTTTGGATTAGTACAGAGTCTCTCTCCCTCTCTCTCTCTTTCTTTCACCCTCTCTCTCTCTTGTTGTAGAAGGAGGAGTGGATAGACAAATTGGCAGATGTCCAAATTGGCAAAGTCTCTCTCTTTTTTTTTTCTCCTTCTTTCTTTCACTCTTTCCGTGTTTTCCTTTGCTCCCAGTTTTTTTTTTCAAGCTCTTTGGCAAAGTCTTCACCTCTTTCTTTTCTCTCTCTCTCTCTCTCTCTCTCTCTCTCTCTATCTCTCCCTCTCCATTTCCTTTATTCTTTCTCTCTTCTCTTGTTATGGACTGGAGAAAGGTCACTTTGAAGATGAAAATCAGGTCAGTCAGTAAAAATGTGAGACCCTCTCGGCTTTCCCTCAGTATCAACACCATCTCTCTCTCTCTTGTTTTTCTTTCTCTCTCTTTTCCCACCTCCCTTTTGTGGGGTCGTCCAGAGACTGGTTAGAGTGTGTGTGTGTGTGAGAGAGCGAGAGAGGAAGAGAAAGAGAAAGCAAGTGCCTCTCTGCCCACTGGTCCACTGAGTAAGAGGAAGCTGAGTGGAAAAAAAGGGAAAGTGATAGAGTGGGGATGAAATGAGGTGAAAGAGGGAATGAGAGAGAGAGAGAGAGTGTGTGTGTGCGCGTGCGTGTGTGCAGCGCGCACAGAGCGAGTGAGAGAGGGAGAGAGCGTGCGAGAGCATAGAGGACGTAGCGCCGCCTCTCAGTCCCACTTTGCTTTGAAAGTCCTCTCAGGCGGCCACTGGATCTGAGCAGAGAAACAGAAGCAGCACGGCCTTGAGAGAGAGAAAGAGAGGGAGGCAGGGAGGGAACGAACGAAAGAAAGAGAGAGAGAGGGGGGTAGAGTCGGATAGGGTAAGACAGGAGAGCAAGTGTTGGCTGGAGAGAGTCTGT